>SKCR01027940.1:0-68624 GCA_019454045.1 Zanthoxylum bungeanum | reverse complement strand
GAGAGCTTCTGAAGACAAGTACCACCACTACTAGAAAGTTTGGCACTGGAAACGAAATTGCCCGGACTATCTCGCGCAACTCAGGAAGGAAAGAGCATCAACATCAGATACTTTTATTTTTCCTATTATCGATATCTCATTGGCTTGTGAAGCTATGACATCTAATTGGATTTTGGATTCTGCTTGTCCTATTCATATTTGCATTACGTTGCAGGTGCTGATGGGAAGTAGATGGCTGAAATCTGGGGAGATGCAGTTACGATTCGGGAGTGGCGACTCTCTGGATGCAGTTGTAGTGGGCATATGCGAGATTCCCTTACCTAGTGGGAAACTTTTGTTAAATGACTGCTATTTTGTGCCAAGATGTGTGGCGAATATTATGTCCCTTTTTGTAATAGATACTGAAAGTTATAATGTAAATATTAAAAATCGTTCTTTGTATTTATATGATAGTAATGATATTCAGATCCTTTGTTGTCCAAACGAGCATGGTCATTACATATTGTGTCCCTCACAATATATCTTTAATACTGGAATAAATAAACGTAAATAATCTGATATAAATAATACTGAACTTTGGCATATGCGGTTAGGTCATATAGGCGTGAAATGCCTAACCCAATTGGTTAAGAATGGTTTGATACATGATCTCACCATTGAACCTTATCCAACTTGTGAATCTTGTATTCGGGGTAAAATGACCAAAGCCCAATTTTCGGGTGTTGGACATCGAGCCACTGACTTATTGGAACTCGTACATTCTGATGTATGTGGTCTCTTAAGTCAAACTACTCACAGTGGTTTTTCTTACTTCATCACCTTTACCGATGATCTGTCACGGTACAGTTATATCTATTTGATGAGACATAAATCGGAAACCTTTGAAAAGTTCAAAGAATTCTGAAATGAAGTTGAAAAACAAACTGGTTAATATATTAAATGCCTTTGATCTGATCGAGGCGATGAATATATGAGTGGAGAGTTCACTGATTATTTAAAGGAGAATGAGATTCTCGCTCAATATACTCCTTCAGGCACTCCGCAATATAATGGAGTGCCAGAAAGAAGAAATCAGACTTTATTGGATATGGTCTGATCGATGTTGAGTTATACAGATTTACCCTATTACTTATGGGGTTATGCTCTTTTAACTGCCGCACATCTTTTGAACAAGATTCCTTCCAAGGCTGTTCCTACGACTCCGTATGAGATATGGACCGGTAGGAAACTGAATCTTAGTTATATTAAGATTTGGGGGTGTCATGTATACTTCAGTATGGCTCAGCAAGATAAGTTTTTGCCTCGAGGGAAGAAGTTTAGGTTTGTTGGATATCCTTCAAATACGAAAGGATATTTGTTCTATGATACCGAGCATCGAAATGTGTTCGTAGCTCGCTTCGCAAAATTTCTAGAAATAGAATTTTTGGCTGAAGGTGGTGATCATAGACAGGTTGAACTTGATGAAGTACAACCTGGAACCAACGAACTAATGGAGGAACCTGTAGTTCAAGAAGATGGAGAACCTTCAACACACACACACTCCGTAGGTCACAAAGGGTATATAGACCTCCTGAACGCTTGTATTTTGATACAAGAAAAGAGTCTATATGTTCTCTTAGTTGAAGATACTGACCCTTTTGCCTATAGAGATTTGATGTTGGACATCGACTCCGTGAAGTGGCAAGACACCATGAAATCGGAGATGGACTCAATGCATGAGAATCAAGTTTGGAACTTGGTTCCGCTTCCCGAAGGAATTGTTCCTATCGGTTGTAAATGGATTTACAAGAGGAAGCGCGAGCCTGATGGAAAGGTTGAAACCTTTAAGGCCCGACTGGTAGCTAAAGGTTACTCGCAGTGACATGATGTCGACTACGATGAAACTTTTTCTCCAGTGGCAATTCTAAAGTCCATCAGGATTTTGTTGTCAATTGTCGCATATCATGATTACGAGATTTGGCAAATGGATGTCAAAATGGCTTTTCTAAATGGATTTCTTGATGAGGAAATCTATGTGGAACAGCTGGAGGGTTTTGCATCCAGCGAGAACTCGGGCATGGTATTCAAGCTGAAGAAGTCCATTTATGGACTTAAATAGACTTCACGAAGTTGGAATCTTCGATTCGACGAGATAATCAAATTGTCTGATTTTCTCAAGAATTCGGAAGAATCCTATGTGTATCAGAAGGCCAGTGGGAGTATGGTGGTATTTTTAATTCTCTATATTGACGACATCCTTATCATTGGGAATGATATTGGGATGATGGAAGGCGTCAAAGCTTACCTCTGTAAGAATTTCTCCATGAAGGACCTAGGTGAAGCTTCTTATGTCTTAGACATAAAACTCTATAGAGATAGAGAAAAGAAGCTTATTGGGTTATCCCAATCAACGTACATAGATAAGATCTTAGAACGGTATAATTTTGGTAATTGTAAGACAGCAAAAATATCGTTCAGACATGGCTTATATCTTTCGAAGAAGATGTGTCCGCAAATAGAAGATGAGAAGATTAGAATGTCTAATCAACCTTATGCTTCGTGTTTGGGTAGTATTATGTATGCCATATTATGTACAAGGCCTGATATCAGATTCACAGTTAGTGTGATGAGCAGATATCAGTCCAATCCAGGAAATGACCATTGGATGGCCATTAAACATATCATCAAGTATCTTAAAGGTACTAAGGATAAGTTTATTATCTATGGAGGAAATGAACTGTAAGTTAATGGGTATACGGATTCCGATTTCCAATCGGATCCTGATGATAGAAAGTCTACATCAGGATTCGTGTTTACCCTTAACAGTGGTGCAGTTTGTTGGAAGAGTTCCAAACAGGGGTCGACAGCTGATTCCACCACAGAGGCAGAATATATTGCAGCTTCTGAAGCTGCAAAGGAAGATGTTTGGGTTAGGAACTTTATCACAGAATTGGGAGTAGTCCCAAGTATCGAGAATCTGATTCTGTTATACTGTGATAAAACTAGAGCCATTGCGCAAGCAAAAGAACCAAGGGCGTATCAGAAGTCGAAGCCATGCAGAACGAAAGTACCACATCATTCGAGAGATTGTGTCACGAGGGGACATTATCGTGTGCAAGGTACCGAGTGAAGATAATGTAGCAGACCCACTTACGAAGGCCATACCTCCGAAGTTATTTGATAAACATGTGGAGTCGATGGGTATTAGATACAATCGATATTGGCACTAGAGCAAGTGGGAGATTTTGTTAGGGTTGGTGCTCTGAGAGCCAATTTTATTATGTATTTCCTTGTAAATACTTATGTAACATTTTATTATGAATAAAATGATAGTTTATTTTATATGACTTCTTCTTTAATATGGTATAGACGTAACCGACCTTAGAATGATTAGTTATGATACTGTTACAAAATCGTCGCAACTGACATTGAGTTGTACCATGACGTTGACATTCTTAGACTGTTCCCGGTCAAGGTTTACACTACTTGGTCAGTAAAGTAAACCCGTTGAGACTGGTATATGTCGTATATTGGAATATTAGATTCCGATGGTTTCTCAGTGAACCATGAGTCTTGGAGACTCTTATAGACGTATAGGTTTTTATAGCGGATAAACACCGAAGGACTCACCGAAGATTCTTAATGGATGGTACACCAACGTCAATAAGAATCTTCTCGGGTTGAGTGAGCATAATGATTCTTTGACTTGAGATACCACTGTGGATATCTGAGTTATCCTCCACACTTAGATGACATTCATATCACTGATCTATTTAGATCAGACCTCCGTCTGTTCGTTGGGTGTGGATTGATGCTCATGATATCCTGTGTGTATCAAGATAGGATTCGTCAGCTCTGTGTATAGAGCATAGGTATTCAATATGAAATTAGCAATCTGTTAAATCCATGGGCCCGTGGTACACTGTAGAAATTAGTTCTAAGTGTTTTTTGAGAGATTGCTAATAGAAATGTCGACGTGATTATATCTATAGAGATTTGACATTTGTATCTATATCTCTGGAATAATCCGGATACCTGTGACGAAAGGATTATACGTATGCAGTGACCTCGACCTGTATGATTCAGAGAGTTTATATGTGTTTGTCATAATTTACGGGTGGGTGAATTATGGACACGAAATTTGATTTCGTGACGGATGTGCCTAAATCTAGAGAGTCTCACTAATGAAATACACTCGTAGAGCACTAGGGCAACTATTATGAATAATATTGATTATTTATAACTCATTTAATGGTTAAACGAAAAATACATGCAATCAGGACCTAACGATCATTTCCGAATTAATACGTATTTGTATTTAATATTTGATATACTTAAATACACATTAATTAAATATCAATTTGTGATATTTAACATTAATCATTATAATATGTATTTGAGATATTTAATGTAAATATAATAAATAAATTTAAGATATTTATATTTATTATTTAATTATTTAATTGTTAAATAATTAAATGTATTAATAAATTAAATATCTTTTATAATGATTAAGTTGGAAATGACATGTTATGATTGGAACACATTTTGATAACTTTATTAAAGGTAAATTGTTACTTTATTAAAGCTAAAATGTGTGCCAATTGAATTTAAACAAAAATAAATAAATAATTGTTTATTTTTTGGCTTGAAAATCGGCAATTGGGATTTTTGATACAAAATGGTTTTGTTTCAATTTTTCTAACACTTACACAAGTTCAACAAAAAAATTACAAAAGAGAGTTGAGAGCTTTTGTTGAAAAAGAAAAGGAAAATCAAAGCAAAATTGGATTTTGTAAGTAATTTCATTTCTTCTTCTACATGAAAATTGTTTCATTTTTCTTAGCTTCAATTGTGTTGTTAAGATCATGTCTCTACTCTTTTAGTTTGTAATTAAATTTGTTGGAAGCTTGTTGGATGAGTTCATGCATGTATAATTAATTTATTTGCTTATTAGTGTAATTAAGCTTAATAAATTAATTAGAAAATTAAAGTTGTCATTCTAGAGTTAATTAGCCATTCATAATTAGCCTAAAATTGTTCTTGATTAATTTCATGATGGTGAGACTTGATTGGTGTGGTAATTGGATGATTAAAGTATTGGATTTTGTCAATTTAATGTAAATTGCCCAATTTGAGTAATTTATGAAATTAAGGTTCTTAACCCATTCAAATTTTGGGGCTTTTCATATATATGATATAATTTTTATTTATATTTGATGTATGTCAAATTTGGGATTGATTGGATTTGATCTTGAAAAATTGCAATTAATTAAAAATCTGGGCAGATTCTGTAATTCTGAAAAATTCTGGGCATTTTCGAAAATTCTGGAAAGTTTCTGGCTTTGAGTTGCAAATTGAAAAAATTATTTTGAGATTGATTTGGAATCAATTAAATATGTAATTGATATAATTAAGTGCCAAAATATTAATTTGTAAAAGTTTGGGGTAATTTGGTAATTAAAAGAAATATGATTTCTTGGGTTAAAATTTCATATTTTAAGTATTGGTTAATTAAATAAATAAGTTTATTTATTGTTTCCAAGAAAAATTTTTGAAATCGGAAAAATTCGTTTTCCGCACTCTGTTGTGCCAACCCTATTCCTTATAAAACACCTCACAAGTGTGCAAGTGTTTTTACTTGATGCTTTTGATTGAGAAATTTACAGATTGGAGAAACAATGTGCACCTCAGTCTCTCTGTAATTTGCTGATAGAACGCTCGTATTTCCGAGAGGTGTAGTTGAGGATGTGCTGGTCAAGGTTGACAAATTTAATTTCCCAGTAGATTTTATTATCATTGATATGGAGGAAGACGAAGACGTGTCGATCATCCTCGGGAGAGTCGAACCATTATTGATGTATAAAAAGGAGAACTAACCATGAGGGTACATGACCAAGAAGTAACAGTCAGTATTTTCAAAGCCATGAATTTCCCGGATGACGAAAAGAATGAGGAATGTTTCAGAATTGATGTGATACATAGTACCACCCAGAACTCCAATGCAATGCAAAGTTCTACTGACAAACATAAAGCATGTCAACTTTTTGTGGAGCCTGAAGATAAAGTGTATTGCGCACTGAAAAAGCCTATTCTTGCACTACAAGCAACAGAAGAGAAACAGTTCCACCAGCTCAATGAATTGGAGGAATTTCACATACAGCCTTTTGAGAATGCCAAACTGTAGAAAGAAAAAGCCAAAAAGAGACATGATGAGAAGTTAGTGCGCATACAATTAGAACCAGGGTAGAGGGTACTGTTAAACAAATCAAGGTTGAAACTCTTCCCATGGAAGCCAAAATCACAGTGGTCAGGTCCATTCTTAATCACCAAAGTTTTACCAGATAAATCCGTTGAGTTAAATGATCCCAACTCCAACAAAATATTCAAGGTTAAAAACAAGTGTGTCAATCACTACTGGGGAGAATCATTTGAGCGACAAAAAGAAAGTGTCACATTTTCAGATCCAGTCTAACGTTTGGGCAGTCATGTCTAGCTGACGACGTTAAACTTAGCTCTAGCTGGGAGGCAACCCATGCAGCTTGTGTATATATTCAGATTTGGTGTGTTTTATTTTTTTATGTTTAATTTGTGTAGGTAAAGTCATATTTCAGGATGGAAGAAGTTCTCGCAAATCTTCACAAGAAATTTCCTTCTCTTCCTCAAAACTCTCTGATGAAAGTCTACAAAGCTCGCTTGTAACGAATGAGACTACTGATGATCAAAGGTATTCCTAATGACATTCGTTGGATTATTGAAGCACGAGTCGGATTGTCAAGTGAGTCCTCTGACTCTTTTATTTCATATCTGCCTGGTTTAGGAAGAAACATTTATGCTAAAAAGAGAAGAGCTAAAAGAATGGGTGTTTGCTATAAATGTGCTCGCATGACATGTAATACTTGTTTTCGTTCTTTAGGAATGATGTCTGATAACCGTGAAGATAAAATTAAATTCATTAGGAATGGCTTGAGTAAGGAGTCTTTGGATGACATATCTAAGACTCTTGAGATGCATTCCAGTGGATATGTTCATCATGCAATTCAATGTTATATACATAATTTCCTAAAGAAATACAACAATTCAGTCTCGAGAATCTGACTTTAAAAGACCCTGTTTGCCAATTTATAAGAAAATTGGATGTGAAGCTTGTCTCTGACGCATAGACGTAATTCAAGCTGTTACTTTCTGTAAATATTATTTTCTCATTGTATTTATCTAATAATTGTGATTTGTTTTCTTTTATTTTCGCCGATAGGATCCAGACTTTTTGACCTTTCATGATCTATTTTATTGTTTAAGCTAATAATCGTCCTTTGGAAGATACTAGTGCTATTATTACTCACCCTTTTCCAGGTGTTATAAATTCAACTCATCATTGCACTCTTGAAGGCATCCGGATTTGAGAAAGAAATACAATAAAAATGGAAGCCACTTCAAGAAGACGAGTTGTAAACATCTGTGTGTTCTGCGGTACTAGTGTTGGTTCTAAGCCAGAGTTCGTTGAGGCAGCACATGAATTGGGTCGAGTCATAGCTGAAAGGAATATGCACTTAGTATATGGCGGTGGCAATCTTGGACTAATGGGGATCGTTTCAAGGGCTGTACAGGAAGGAGGCAGTGAAGTCTTGGGAATCATCCTAAAACCCTTGGCAGATGTGAATCTTATAGGACCATCAAACGGAGAAGAACTGATCGTGCCAGGTATGTCTGAACGACTATTGGAAATGATTAACTGTGCTGATGCTTTTATTGCTTTGCTAGGTGGCTTGGGCACAATGGAGGAATTTTTTACAGTATTATCTTGGGCGAACTTGAACATACATCAGAAACCGATTGGAGTGTACAATGCTGATGAATTTTATGATTTTCTTTGTGTGTTTCTTGATGATGCCCGAAGAAATGGGTTCGTTTCAAAACCTGTAAAAGTACTCATCTTTACTGCCAGAACTGCCCCAGATTCAATTGACCAAATCTTAGCCTTTGAACCACAAATCGACCATATCCTTTCCAAGATAAATTGGTCTGATAATGATCATGGTAGGAAGCGTCAAATAAATCTGGATCTTAACCTTTAATTTTACTTTTAGATGTAGAATTTCAACTAACCAGGTACTATCTTCTAAACTCTTCTTTTATTTTTTATGACATTGGGGACAATGTCTCATTTAGGTTTGGGGGAGGGAAATAATTGACTAGTATCTTATTTTTATTATGATGTTTTTATTTAATTTTTAGTCAAAAAATTTCGAAAAAATTGAAAAATTTTATAAAACAAAATTTGTGTTTTTTTTGTTTTTAACTTGATTAATCAGGTGAAATTGGTGTGAGATAGTTGTGTAAGAAATTTCCACTCCTGAGACGTATCTCAACCTATTTCGTAACAAGTTAATTTTTGTTTATTTCCTTTTGAATTATTTAATTTATGAATTCTCCATAATACTGATTAAAATGGATTCAACATACATGGTAACATACATACATGAGTTGTAATTGAAAAATTTATAATATTCAGTGCTTTAGTTTAATTGGAGGAAGCATCTAAAAAAGCAATGGAACAAAAAAAAATCTACATCTGAGATCCGGGTAATTAAGTCCGTAGAGGTGTTTTAACACCTAGTGTCTTAAAACCAACTGGTTTGGGAGTCACTGGCCCAAAACTCGCTATATGGATCAAAGATGTTATAAAAATAAAAAGAGATATCTGAAATCCGAGTAATTAAGTCCGTAGGGGTGTCTTAACACCTAGTGCCCTAAAGCCAACTGGTTTGGGAGTCACTGACCCAAAGCTCGTTACATGGATGAAAGATGTTGCTTTATTTATTTTACACATAAAAAAAAATTCAATTGCTAAAAAAAGGTGTGAACTCTGATATAACTTTAGGACAAAAATATTACTCTCTTTTCAACTACACTTGTGAATATTGTGGGCACAATGAGTTGATTAATATCTTGTTAGCTGTGTGTATGGAGAATGGTAAAAATAATCGGAGAATCTACTTATTCGGTAATTTAGAAAGAAAGAAAACAACTCTTAACTTGGATAAGGAGCTTCACATGTTTGGTCACTAACTTCTTTATTCTATTTTCTCTTGTCTTTTGATTTTGTGTGCATTATTTTTATATTGACGTTTGTGGGTATTGTCGCTGTAAGCCCTCACGAGACTACAACTTGTCCACTAGGGACACCTAGGGATTTAAAGGCTTGTTGCATATGCTAAATGCAACCGTGATCCCTACGAAAGTGGTTTAGTTTAATTTTTATTTTAAAGATGTTTATGTTATTTTATTTTGTTGTTTTGCTCGAGGACTAGCAAAATATTAGGTTTGAGGGTGTGATTAGTGGTAAATAAATCACTATTTTTCACTCATTTAACTTAATATTTTATATATTTTCTTGAGTTTTGTGAATATTTTGATGTGTTTTGTGTTATTTTGTAGATAAATAAAATAACAGGACTATCTGGAGGCAATTCGGGGCCAAAACAGTGGAAACTGGACAAAAAGGGTAAAAATGTAAATTTCCTGCTAAAATACGCCATTTTTCTTAAAATGCGCCGTGCTAAAATACGACGTCTGCTAACATGCGCCGAATCTGCTAACGTGCGTCTGACACATGTCAACATCACAGGAAATTTGCTAACATGCGTCGTGCCATGTGTCACCATCACATGTTACCGACACTCATCATTGAGACACGTCATTGCTTACGTCATGCTGACGCAGCGTAGCGAGCCGAACACTCTTGCTTGTCGCGACACCGAGCAAATAATTGAGTTAATCATTCAGCCGATGCCACGTGTCCTCATCTCCAGAAGCCGATCGCCACGCGTCCATGATCAACGGCGCGTCGCGACGTGTGAAGCAAAATGTTTTCTATAAATAGAGGCCGAAATTTCATTTGTACTTCATACTTTCTTCTAAGGAATTTCTTATGAATACTAAGAAGATTGTATCTTGTTTGTTTATTTACAACTTTCAGTATTTAATTTTAGCATTAGCACTTTCTTTTATTTACTTTTCAGTCTTTACTTTTTGTATTTAATTTCATTTACTTTTACGCAATAGTACTTTCCTTTCTTTACTCTTCAGTTTTTACTTTTCAGTAATGAGGAGGTAACTTCCCCCTGCTGGGTTGAAATGTAAAGCTTTTATTACTAATATCTAGATTAATCTCCCTTAATTATAATATATAAACTATTTACAACCTGACTTAATGAGGATACCGCATTTATGGTCGGTTGGACTTAATTATAAATTGGTTTTAACCTGACTAAACTGGATACCGCATGTATGGTCGGTTGGAATTAATTATTAATTTGACTTAATCATGATACCGCCTATATGGTCGGTTGGTAATATCACGCATAGTTAATATATCATAATAAGGGAGATGTGTAAAATAGAAGTAATAAAAGTGGATCTTCTAACCCCCATCATTTTCTTTTATTGTACTTTTACATTTTTAATTTCCAGCATTTACTTTATTTAATTTCCAGCATTTACTTTATGTCTTTTATTTTATTTAAGTTTTTACTAGCCTTAGATATGTGTGGTAACTAAACCCGTTATCTGGGGTTGTGATGAATTCCAATATCACTGGTTTATAAGAGGTTATTTTACGGTTGGGAATTATAAAGGTTTATTTATTGAGCCTTAGTCTTAATGCTTCTTGTTAACTGGCCATTAATAAGATTGATCTGGTAAACTTAAAATAAACTTGGAAAATGAATTTTAGGTTTAAGACCCTAGACTCAATAGCCTACGATCTTCCTTGAGGATAGATAACCTTTTAATAGATTTCGTTACAGGATAGGAATATACATGTCGGGCGGGGGTAGCCATAATTGGAACTTAATCTTAATGAATTCAGGTAACTTGGTGACATAGGAATATAATTAATTGGGTTACACGGGGTATTTGTATCTGACCATCGGAAGAGGATTTTTCATATTTTCGTGTTCCAGGTTAATAAACCGATATATTACGCAAACGTAAGATAACCACTTCATCTTTAAAAGATATTGGAAGGATTCACAACCCTAGATAGTTTAATAATATTGAATTTGCCTTTAATTTACTTTCGCGCTATTTTATTTACTTGTTTTAAGTTTAAAGTCACCATCCAATCAAACAATCAATTCATTAGATACTCGTAAAAATTTGGCTTCATAAATTAATAGCTTAGGTATTAAGTCCTCGTGGGATCGATACTTTTTATAGTACTTGAACGATACGTGCGCTTGCGTTATACGCGTGTGATTATGCACCGGTCAAGTTTTTGGCGCCGTTGTCGGGGACTTATTTATCTTTCACTATTAATTTTGGGGTTAGATATATTAACCTGTATCTAATTTCTTTTTACTTATTATTTCTTTTTTCTTGTGTTTCAGGTTCTCAGACACTACATGAGATGAACCAGAAGCTTTGAAATCCGACCGCTTGACCCATAAATTGAAATAACCATCAGACATTTGAGAAGGGAAAGACGAGAAGGCCAAGAAGCACTGATCAACATGGAACCTGAACCTTTGGAGGTTGCACCACCAATTCTCATTCGAGACAGAACCATTACGTTGGTTGATGGCTTCATTTCCTGTATTATACTTCCTCAATTACCCGAAAATGCGTGTGACATCAAAACATGCATTCAGATGATTCAGCAGTCAGTTCAGTTTGGGGGGAATGCAACTGAAGATCCTAATGCCCACATCAGCAACTTCCTGGAAGTTTGCGACACTTTCAACTACAACCGAGCAGCTGAAGAAGCAATGAGACTGCGTATTTTTCCATATTCCTTGAAAGACAGAGCTAAGGCATGGGTACATTCACTACCAGCAGGTTCCATCATAACTTGGAACACTCTAGCCACAAAATTTCTTGCAAAGTACTTTCCACCAGCTAGAACTGCAAAACTGAGGAATGACATCACATTCTTTGTGCAACATGACTCGAAATCTCCTTGCGAAACTTGGGGAAGGTACAAAGATTTGCTCAGAAAATATCCCCACCATGAGATTGCAAAGTGGCTACAAGTCCAAACTTTCTATAATGGACTTTCTGGAATAATGAGAACCACAATTGATGCTGCTGCTGGTGGAGCTTTAATGGCAAAAGGAGAAGATCAGGCCTGTGACTTAATTGAGGAAATGGAAACCAACAATTTATTGTGGCCAACAGAAAGGAGCATGATCCAAAGAATTGCTGGAATTTATGAAGTTAGTGCCAACACACCAGTGAATGCCAAGCTGGATCATATATGCAAATTCATGGAAACTCTCAGCATGCAAAGCAATATTGGATCCACAAGTTCACCATATGGAGGAGCACCATAGACAAACCAACATGAAGAGACGGTGAATTATGTCAACAATTTCAACAGACATGGGAACAATCAATATTTCAACACCTACAACCCAGGATGGAGGAATCATCCCAATTTCGCATGGAGTAACAATTCAGGGCAAAAGAACTATCCACCACCCGAATTTCAACAACAAAACAAAGGCCATGAGCATGAAAAAGAACCATGAATAGCAGAAGTGCTAGCTCAGTTAAAAAAAATATGATACTATGTTTCAAAGCCAATCTGCGTCTATTAAGGCATTGTAAAACCAAATTGGACAACTGGCCAATGCTCAGAGTTACAGACTGCAAGGTACCCTTCCTAGAAACACAGAACTAAATCCAAGGAACATAGGGAATGAGCAATGTTATGGCAACTTTTAAAAAGCGGTACAGAAATCAACAAAGATGTTGGAATCAAGGCATCCATGAAAGAAGTTCCAAAAGAAAGCAGCGAAACAGTTCCACAGATAGAGGAAAAAGAAGCAAAGGAAAAAGATCAAGAAAGAATCACTCCACCTCCACCTTTTCCACAACGTCTACAAAAAAACAAACTGAACAAGCAGTTTGCTCGATTTTTGGAGGTATTCAAAAAGCTGCATATCAACATTCCATTTGCAGAAGCGTTGGAAAAAATGCCTAGCTATGTCAAATTCATGAAAGACATTCTTTCACGAAAGAGAAGATTGGGAGATTATGAGACAGTAGCATTAACAGAAGAATACAGTGTTATCATAAGCTTCCCCCAAATTTGAAGGATCCTGACAGTTTCACCATTCCTTGCATCATAGGAGAGCATAACTTCGGTAGGGCTTTGTGTGATCTAGGTGTTAGGGTTGGTGCTATGAGCGCCAATTTTATTATGTATTTCCTTGTAAATACTTATGTAACATTTTATTATGAATAAAACAATTTATTTTATATAACTTCTTCTTTAATATGCTAAAGACGTAACCGACCTTAGAATGATTAGTTGTGATACTGTTACAAAAGTGTCACAATTGACATTGAGTTGTATCATTACGTTGTCATTCTTAGACTATTTCGATCAAGGTTTACACTACTTGGTCAGTAAAGTTAACCCGTTGAGACTGGTACATGTCGTATATTGGAATCTTGGATTCCGATGGTTTCTCAGTGAACCATGAGTCTTGGAGACTCGTATAGACGTGTAGGTGTTTATAGCGGATAAACACTGAACGACTCACCGAAGATTCTTAGTGGATGATACACCAACGTCAATAAGAATCTTCTCGGGTTGAGTGAGAATAGTGATTATTTGACTTGAGATACCACTGTAGATATCCGAGTTATCCTCCACACTTAGATGGCTGTCACGTCACTGATCTATTTAGATCAGACCTCCGCCTATTCGTTGCGTGTGGATTGATGCTCATGATATCCTGTGTATATCAAGATAGGATCCGTCAACTCTGTGTACAGAGCATAAGTATTCAATAAGGAATTAGCAATCTGTTAAATCCATGGGCCCGTGGTACACTGTAGAAATTAGTTCTAAGTATTTTTTGTGAGATTGCTAATAAAAACGTCGACGTGATTATATCTATAGAGATTTGACATTTGTATATCTCTGAAATAATCCAGATACATGTGACAGAGGGATTATATGTATGAAGTGACCTCGACCTGTATGATTCAGAGAGTTTATCCGTGTTCGTCATAATTTACATGTGGGTGAATTATGAACACGAAATTTGATTTTTTGACGGATATGTCTGAATCTAGAGAGTCTCACTAATGAAATACACTCGTAGAGCACTAGGGCAACTGTTATGAATAATACTGATTATTTATAACTCGTTTAATGGTTAAACGAAAAATACATGCAATCGGGACCTAACAGTCATTTCCGAATTAATACGTATTTGTATTTAATATTTGATATTATTAAATACACATTAATTAAATATCAATTTGTGATATTTAACATATATCATTATTATATGTATTTGAGATATTTAATGTAAATATAATACATATATTTAAGATATTTATATTTATTATTTAATTATTTAATTGTTAAATAATAAATGTATTAATAAATTAAATATCTTTTATAATGATTAAGTTGGAAATGGCATGTTATTATTGGAACACAATTTGGTAACTTTATTAAAGGTAAATTATTACTTTATTAAAGCTAAAATGTGTGCCAATTGAATTTCAACAAAAATAAATAAATAATTGTTTATTTTTTGGCTTGAAAATCAGCAATTGGGATTTTTGATACAAAATGGTTTTGTTTAAATTTTTCTAACACTTGCACAAGTTCAACAAAAAAAATTAAAAAAGAGAGTTGAGAGCTTTTTTTGAAAAAGAAAAGGAAAATCAAAGCAAAATTGGATTTTGTAAGTAATTTCATTTCTTCTTCTACATGAAAATTGTTTCATTTTTCTTAACTTCAATTGTGTTGTTAAGATCATGTCTCTACTCTTTTAGTTTGTAATTAAATTTGTTGGAAGCTTGTTGGATGAGTTCATGCATGTATAATTAATTTATTTGCTTATTAGTGTAATTAAGCTTAATAAATTAATTAGAAAATTAAAGTTTCCATTCTAGAGTTAATTAGCCATTCATAATTAGCCTATAACTGTTCTTGATTAATTTCATGATGGTGAGACTTGATTGGTGTGATAATTGGATGATTAATGTATTGAATTTTGTCAATTTAATGTAAATTGCCCAATTTGAGTAATTTGTGAAATTAGGTTTCTTAACCCATTCAAATTTTGGGGCTTTTCATATATATGATATAATTTGATGTATATTTGATGTATGTCAAATTTGGGATTGATTGGATTTGATCTTGATGTGTTTTGAATAAATTGGGCCAAATTGTAATTAATTAAAAATCTGGGCAGATTCTGTAATTCTCGAAAATTCTGGAAATTTTTAGGATTTGAGTTGCAAATTGAAAAAATTATTTTGAGATTGATTTGGAATCAATTAAATATATAATTGACATAATTAAGCACCAAAATAATTAATTTGTAAAAATTTGGGGTAATTTGATAATTAAAAGAAATATGATTTCTTGGGTTAAAATTTCATATTTTAAGTATTAGTTAATTAAATAAATAAGTTTATTTAATTGTTCCAAGAAAAAATTTTGAAATCGGAAAAATTTGTTTTCCGCTACGCCAACCCGTAATTCCTTATAAAACCCCAACACTAGGTGCAAGTGTTAACTTGATGCATTTTTCTATTTTCAGGAAATTGCAGATTGAAGAAACAATGCCCACCTCAGTCTCTCTGCAACTTGCTGATAGAACGCTTGTATTTCCGAGAGGTGTAGTTGAGGATGTGCTGGTCAAGGTTGACAAATTTATTTTCCCAAGAGATTTTATTCTCCTTGATATGGAGGAAGACGAAGACATGCCGATCATCCTTGGGAGACCATTCTTGGCTACAGGTCGAACCATTATTGATGTACAAAAAGGAGAACTAACCATGAAGGTACATGACCAAGAAGTAACATTCAATGTTTTCAAAGCCATTAATTTCCCGGATGACGAAAAGAATGAGGAATGTTTCAGACTTGATGTGATATATAGTACCATCCAGAACTCCAATGCAATGCAAAGTTCTACTGACAAACTTAAAGCATGTCAACTGTCTGTGGAGCCTAAAGATAAAGTGTATTGCGCACTAAAAAAGCCTATTCTTGCACTACAAGCAACAGAAGAGAAACAGTTCATCCAGCTCAATGAATTGGAGGAATTTCACACACAACCTTTTTAGAATGCCAAATTGTACAAAGAAAAGGCCAAAAAGACACATGATGAGAAGTTAGTGCGCATACAACTAGAACTAAGGCAGAGGGTACTGTTAAACAAATTAAGGTTGAAACTATTCCCATGGAAGCCAAAATCACAGTGGTCAGGTCCATTCTTAATCACCAAAGTTTTACCAGTTAAATCCGTTGAGTTACATGATCCCAACTCCAACAAAATATTCAAGGTTAAAAACAAGTGTGTCAATCACTACTGGGGAGAATCATTTGAGTGACAAAAAGAAAGTGTCACACTTTCAAATCCAGCCTAACGTTCGGGCAGTCATGTCTAGCTGACGACGTTAAACTTAGTGCTAGCTGGGAGGCAACCCATGTAGCTTGTGTATATATCCAGATTTGGTGTGTTTTATTTTTATGTGTTTAATTTGTGTAGGTAAAGTCACATTTCAGGATGGAAGAAGTTCTCGCAAATCTTCACAAGAAATTTCCTTCTCTTCCTCAAAACTCTCTGATGAAATTCTACAAAGCTTGCTTGGAACGAATGAGACTATTGATGATCAAAGGTATTCCTAATGACATTCGTTGGATTATTGAAACACTGGTCCGATTGGCAGGTGAGTCCTCTGACTCTTTTATTTCATATTTGCTTTGATTAAGAAGAAACACCTATGCTAAAAAGAGAAGAGCTAAAAGAATGGGTGTTTGCTATAAATGTGCTCGCATGACATGTAATACTCGTTGTCGTTCTTTAGGAATGGTGTCTGATAACCGTGAAGATAAAATTAAATTCATTAGGAATGGATTGAGTAAGGAGTCTTTGGATGACATAGCTAAGACTCTTGAGACGCATTCCAGTGGATATATTCATCATGCAATTCACATGTTATATACATAATTTCATAAAGAAAGACAACAATTCAGTCCCGGGAATCTGACTTTAAAAGACCCTGTTTGCCAATTTATAAGAAAATTGGATGGGAAGCTTGTCCCTGACGCATAGACATCATTCAAGATGTTACTTTATGTAAATATTATTTTCTCTTTGTATTTATCTAATAATTGTGATTTGTTTTCTTTTATTTTCGCCGACAAGATCTAGACTTTTTGACCTTTCACGATCTATTTTATTATTTAAGCTAATAATCGTCATTTGAAAGATACTAGTGCTATTATTACTCACTCTTTTCCAGGTGTTATAAATTCAACTCATCATTGCACTCTTGAAGGCATCTGTGGTACTAGTGTTGGTTCTAAGCCAGAGTTCGTTGAGGCAGCACATAAATTGGGTTGAGTCATAGCTGAAAGGAATATGCACTTAGTATATGGCGGTGGCAATCTTGGACTAATGGGGATCGCTTCAAAGGCTGTACAGGAATGAGGCAGTTAAGTCTTGGGAATCATCCCAAAACCCTTGGCAGATGCGAATCTTATAAGACCATCAAACGGAGAAGGTATGTCTGAACGACTGGTGGAAATGATTAATTGTGCTAATGCTTTTATTGCTTTGCCAGGTGGCTTGGGCACAATGGAGGAAACGTTTACAGTATTATCTTGGGCGAACTTGAACATACATCAGAAACCGATTGGACTGTACAATGCTGATGGATTTTATGATTTTCTTTGTGTGTTTCTTGATGATGCCCGGAGAAATGGGTTCGTGTCAAAACCTGTAAATGAACTCCTATTTACTGCCATAACTGCCCCAGATTTAATTAACCAAATCTTAGCATTTGAACCAAAAATCGACCCTATAATTTCCAAGATAAACTGGTCTTTTTAATTTTTAATTTCGAAAGTGGCATAGTTTAATTTTTATTTTAAAGATGTTTATGTTATTTCATTTTGTTGTTTTGCTCGAGGACTAGTAAAATATTAGGTTTGGGGGTGTGATGAGTGGTAAATAGATCACTATTTTCCACTACTTTAACTTAATATTTTGTATAGTTTCTTGAGTTTTGTGAATATTTTGATGTGTTTTGTGTTATTTTGTAGATAGATAAAATAACAGGACTCTCTGGAGGCAATTCGGGGCGAAAACAGTGGAAACTGGACAAAAAGGGCAAAAATGTAAATTTCCTGTTAAAATGCGTCGTGCTAAAATGCGTCGTCTGCTAACATGCGCCGAATCTGCTAACGTGTGCCTAACACGTGTCAATGTCACATGAAATCTTCTAACATGCGATGTGCCACGTATCAGCATCACATGCTGCCGACACTCATCATTGAGACACATCATTGTTTATGTCATGATGACGTCAGCGTCGCGATGCGAACACTGTTGCGCATCACGACGCCGAGCAAATAATTGAGTTAATCATTCAGCCGATGCCACGTGTCCTCATCTCCAGAAGCTGATTGCCATGCGTCCAAGATCAACGGCGCGTCGCGACGCGTGAAGCCAAATTTTTTCTATAAATAGAGGCCGAAATTTCATTTGTAATTTATACTTTTTTCTAAGGAATTCCTTAAGAATACTAAGAAGATTGTATCTTGTTTGTTTATTTACGGCTTTCAGTATTTAATTTTCGCATTAGCACTTTCTTTTATTTACTTTTTCAGTATTTACTTTTTGTATTTAATTTCATTTACTTTTACACAATAGTACTTTCCTTTCTTTACTCTTCAGTTTTTACTTTTTCAGTAATGAAGAGGTAACTTCCCCCTGCTGGGGTGAAAGGTAAAGCTTTTATTACTAATATTTAGATTAATCTCCCTTAATTATAATATATAAACTATTTAAAACATGACTTAATGATGATACCGCCTTTATGGTCGGTTGGACTTATATAAATTGATTTTAACCTGACTAAACTGGATACCACATGTATGGTCGGTTGAAATTAATTATTAATTTGACTTAATCAGGATACCGCCTATATGGTCGGTTGGTAATATCAGGCAAAGTTAATATATTATAATAAGGGAGATATATAAAATAGAAGTAATAAAATTGGATCCTCTAACCCCAATATTTTCTTTTATTGTACTTTTACATTTTTAATTTCCAGTATTTACTTTATTTAATTTCCAGCATTTACTTTATTTAATTTCCAGCATTTACTTTATGTCTTTTATTTTATTTAAGTTTTTACTAGCCTTAGATATGTGTGGTAACTAAACCCGTTATCTGGGGTTGTGATGAATTCCAATATCACTGGTTTATAATGGGTTATTTTATGGCTTGGGAAATATAAAGGTTTATTTATTGAGCCTTAGTCTTAATGCTTCTTGTTAACTGGCCATTAATAAGATTGATTTGGTAAATTTAAAATGAACTTGGAAAAAGGATTTTAGGTTTAAGACCCTAGACTCAATAGCCCACGATCTTCCTTGAGGATACATAACCTTTTAATAGATTTCGTTACAGGATAGGAATATACATGTCGGGCGGGGTAGCCATAATTGTAACTTAATCTTAATGAGTTTGGGTAACTTGGTTGACATATGAATATAATTATTTGGGTTACACTGGGTATTTTTATCTGACCATCGGAAGAGGATTTTGCATATTTTCGTGTTCCAGGTTAATAAACCGATATATTATGCATACGTAAGATAACCACTTCATCTTTAAAAGATATTGGAAGGATTCACAACTCTAGATAGTTTAATAATATTGAATTTGCCTTTAATTTACTTTCGCGTTATTTTATTTACTTGTTTTAAGTTTAAAGTCACCATCCAATCAAACAATCAATCCATTAGATACTCGTAAAAATTTGGCTTCATAAATTAATACCTTAGGTATTAAGTCCTTCTGGGATCGATATTTTTTATACTACTTGAACGATACGCTCGCTTGCATTATACGCGTGTGATTATGCACCGGTCAATCGGCTACCCAAGTGCTCAACGAGTACACTTCATATTGAGACTCTCTAAGTTCAGACACGTTTGTCATATAAGCCTAGCTAATATGTACGTAATTCGACCACCTCTAAATTCACGAAGAATACGAACGACCTTTCTGAACTATACACAAACAAACATCTAGCAGCCAGACCATGAAAGGAATCTGACATACATGGCATCAAAATATGGAGGATCTCATACAAAACCAATGTTATCCTATAGTCAAAGGATCTCATATGATACTCGACTCGAGGAGATTCCTATTGATGGTGGTGTGTACTTTCAACTATTAGGAATCACCTGTGAGTCATTCAGTATTATGTCAAACCAATACCCACACGTCTATACGAGTTTCCAACGCTCATGGTACATTGGGTCAAACCATTGGAACTCCAATTCCAATATAAGCGTGTGTTAGTCTTCTAGGTTATAAGAATTCAACTGTATTCCAAAACCATCGACTAGGAATACACACACACACACACACTCTCTTTAAGAATAGTTTATAATAATAATATTTACCCCAATTTCTGACCACCTAGTGTCTAGTATTACTACATGAATATTCTAAGGTCGATGTCATTCTTATCATATTTATACATCAATCTAATATTCATAATAACAATACCATTAATAAGGTTTGAAATGAAAATGTAGTTATTTTATTAATAAATAATAAAATATAATGTACTATATATTATTCGAATTGGCGCTCCAAGCACCAACTCCAACAAACTCCCACTTGCTTAGTGCTAATCAGGATCGTACAACAATCTTATCTCCTCCACATGTTTATCAATTAAATTAGGAGGTAAGACCTTAGTAAGCGGGTCTGCTATGTTGTCTAGTCTTTGAACCTTCAAGACAACCATGTATTTTCGTTCAATAATCTCTCTAGTCACGTGATATTTCATATCCACATGTTAAGACTTGGAATGCACCCTCGGCTCCTTAGCTTGTGCGATGACTTCATTATTATCACAATACATCATGATTGAATCCTCAATATTAGGCACAATGTCAAGTTCTGTGATAATGTTTCTGATCTATACAGCTTCTTTAGCAGTTTCTAAAGCAGTTATAAATTCTGCCTCAGTGGTGGAATTAGCTGTTGAGCCTTGTTATGAACATCACCAACTATCTGCACCATTATTAAGGGTAAATATATATATATCCGGATGTAGACTATCTATCATATGGATCTCCTTGGAAGTTAATGTCTATAAAACCCTTAAATTGTAGCTCATCTTCTCCATAGCATAGTGGTCCTTCGACTTGAGATACCATTGTGGATGTATGAGACATCCTCCACACTTAGATGGCAGTCACGTCATCGGTCTATTTAGATCAGACCTCTGCCTGTTCGTTGGGTGTGGACCGATCCTCAGGATATCCTCTGTGTGTCAAGACAGGATCCGTCAAATCTGTGTACAGAGCATAGGTAGTCCAAATATGATTAGCAATCTGTTAAATCTATGACCATAGTATATGTAGGACACAGAAATCGGCGACGCTGTTCCAGGCTCGCGGCCCGGTCGGGAGTACGGATTAGCCCGTAGGGGACTAAACTAGAGAAATAAATGAAGTTGCCACCCAATGTGAACTGGGAAATGATTTAAGGCCGCACTCACCCCTCGCAAGGGAAGACCTCAAACCGTTGGGTTCAGAATGGTCCCTTACTTATGTCACTTGTAATGAACGGATTTATGCAATAATCTAACCAAGTCTACGCAACATACACATGCAAGATTAACTAATATCTAAGTTTGCACACATGAGAATAAGCAAAATAAAAGCGGGCACGCAATCTCATGAACATATTAAGTAGATAAATGCGGAAACATAAATAAATAATAACGGTAAAAGCATAAATATTAAAGAGAGATAATTAAGCATATGATGCAGAAAGGAATAATTAAAGAGACAAGCATGCATAAAATATGATAAAAGAATATGTCCAGTGTGTGCGCGTTCGTGTAGCGTTCATATACGCGTTCGAACGGTAAACAGAATACACACGTTCGAGTAGCGTTCAGAAATGCGTTCGAACGGGATAAGCCCGAATGTATGCGTTCGAGTAGCGTTTGATAACACGTGCGAATGGGATGAGGCAGAATGCATACGTTCGTGTAGCATTTGATAACGCATTCGAACGGGATCACAAAAATGACATCTATAATCACATAAACACATGCATGAGTGTTTCCCCAAGCGGTACGTGGAGTTGTATCCCAAGTACAGACCGCACTACCGTCCATACGGATTCGGCTACAGAATTTACGTCTGGGTTTCCATCCGATATACCACGAGAGGCAACACTCAATCACTAACCCAATATTGACTTACATGAAACATGATAATGCATATAACCATAAATAACCGAAGAGACAAACATGCGAAACACAAAATAAATGCGGAATAATAAATATGTGACCAAAGAATTTGGCCGTCTTCAATGTAGGACTTCGCATGCCCGGTTGGACGTATTCCACGTCCAACCAAGCATGCCGTTTCCAGAACGACAAAATAAAATATAATAAAGGGTGCCCTCAGGTTTTACCTTTTAAGTCGCTTCTTGGAAGTGCGTTACGTGGTCGTCGGAAGGGTTAACACTCCGTAACTTTTCCGGTTCATTGGTTCAATGTTTTTCTTCGTCGCCTCGCTGTTTTGGGATGCTGTTTTCTCTGTTTTGAGCTTCTATTTTTGCTGCTGTTTTTGGACTGTTTTAGGGTGATTTTTGGGGTTAGTGACTGTTTTAGGGTGCAGTTTTTCGCTGATTAATGACTGTTTTTGGGGTACAGTTTGCGGTATTTTGGGGCTGTTTGGGGTTTCTGTTTTGCGGTAATTTGGGGGTGTTATAGGCTGCTATTTTACGGTGATTCAAGGCTGTTTATGGCTGCTATTTTGGACTATTTTCTTCCCTGTTTTTCTGCTATTTTGGCTTACTGTTTTGAAGTATTTTAGGGACTATTTATGGGTGTATTTTGAGTGATTTATTGGGCTGTTTTGAGATCAGTTATGGAGGCAGTTTGTTCGCTGTTTAGGGGGCTTTTTCTGGACTGTTTGGTTTCAGTCTCTTAGGTGTTGCTCACGGCTTTACTGCTGCTTTCGTGGGTTATTTTCAGTGTTATAAGGGACTGTTTTGCTTTGGTTTGCTGTTGCCGAGAGAAGCTAGGTGTGAAGAGTCTGGTCATTGCTTTTTGTGTTCAGTTAGAGGTGGCTGGTTTTGTTTGTTGCGTGAGTGGGTTGTGTGATCTGTGTGGCTTCTCGTGTGAGTTATGTGTGGTTCGTGGAATTTACTTAGTCGGTCAGTGGGTGAGGTCAGTGAGGGCTATGCGTGTTGAATGAAGAGAGAATACCATGGTTGAGAGAATAGAGAATAAAATGAGAAGGAGAGAGTGGCGTCCAGGGAGCTTAGGGTTTTCTTTCAGAGAGAGAAGACTGTGGTTGAGAGAAGAAAGAATGAATTGTGGGGAGTGAGAAGTGAGCTCTAGCCTAGGGTTCTTTTGGTTCAAAGTGTCGTGAGTGAGAAAGTGTCTGAGACGAGGGTTTAGGGTTTCATTGTGGTTTATGGAGAGAGATAGGCGAGAGGTATTTATGGTTTTTTTTGTTGTTTTACAGAGAGAGAGATGAGAGGCATGAGTGGTTATTAGAGTTTATATTTTTTTGAGAGGTGTCGTGAGGAGTCAATGAAATGAACCCAAATTATGGTTTGGAATATGTCTCTTTTTATAATGGTGAGCTTAGGGTTTCCTAGTTTGTGTATGGTTTAAAAAGGGAACAAAGCAAGTCAAAAAGGGATGTGTTTAATTAGTTTATTTAAGGAAATGATATTTATATTTTGGTGGGGGAATTTCTTTAATTTGGAAGGTGATTGGATTTGATTTAGGAAGGTGATTTATTTAATTTAGGAATGAGATTTTTTTTGATTTTAATTGGATTTGATTTATTTAAAAGGGATGTGTTTTAAATGTTTTAATTATTTTTGGATTGGGCTTGGGCGAAATGGGCTTTGGATGGGTGCAGGGGTTTTGGGCTGAGGCTTAATATTTTAAAACAGAGATTAATCGGGTGAACCCGAGGCCAATTAGTGAGTTAAATTTGTTGATATATTTATTTTTTTTTAATTTTTTCCTTCCGAAGTCTGTTTCCCGCGACTTCCGCAACTTATCGGGTAGTGCCTCCATATGAGGCTCATCATTGGGCTTTTATGTAAAAATGCAAGTGTCTACAATCTCCCCCACTTTGATGGGACTTGTGCAGTGTGTGACAGTGACAATCCTATCAAAGTCATGCATGCATTTTTTTACTTACCTTGCTCGCCAGCTGTTGCCGAACTTACCGGTTGTTCTGAGATGCTTTAAACTAAGTTAATGGTGACGAGGTGCTTGACCCCTGGTTCATTCCCGAACCGTTACTTGAGTTGAGATTGATAGCGAGGCGTTGTGACCCCTAGGTCTTGTTCCCGAATCGCCGAGTGGGTTTTGTTCCCGAACTGAGTTGTGGGTCTTGTTCCCGAATTGAGTTGTGGGTCTTGTTCCCAATTTGAGTTGTGGGTCTTGTTCTCGAGTTGAATTGTGGGTCTTGTTCCCAATTTGAGTTGTGGGTCTTGTTCCCGAGTTGAATTATGGGTCCTGTTCCTGAGTTGAATTGTGGGTCTTGTTCCCGAGTTGAATTGTGGGCTTTGTTCCCGATTTGAGTTGTGGGTCTTTTTCCCGATGTGAGTTGTGGGTCTTGTTCCCGATTTGAGTTGTGGGTCTTATTCCCGATTTGAATTGTGGGTCTTGTTCTCGATTTGAGTTGAGGGTCTTGTTCCCGATTTGAGTTGTGGGTCTTGTTCCCGATTTGAGTTGTGGGTTTTGTTCTTGATTTGAGTTGAGGGTCTTGTTCCCGAATTGAGTTGTGGGTCTTATTCCCGAATTGAGTTGATTTTTCCGTTTTTCTTAAAAACCTGCGAATAAAAACAAGAAACAAATTGCATGCATGTGACGTGTATGCATGTATGCATAGATGTGTTTCCTATTCTGATGGGTTAGGCCTTCCTTGTGCTCTTTGGTGCCATTTGCCTACAAATGTCTTTGGTCGACCCCTGGGCATGCTTACAGTTTCCTTTTGCCAGTTCTCTTCTGGTAATTGCTAAGTTCTCTTTGGTCCTATGACTCAAGTTCCCATTATGTCCCTTATTCGCGAGGTGGTAGACTGGTCGCCCCCAGACCTAGTTTAGGTTTCTGCTCTCTACTTCTTGCACTAGGTCAAGGTAGACTACGTGGTGTGCAATTCGGTATCAACATACCCCATTACATGCTACGAAATAGTCCCAATAGTTATACATATCATTGTCCTCAAAGAATGCTTAGTAATGAAACCAGAGAACCGTCAAAACACTCGATGCAACTCAAATCCAAGTCTTTGAATAAATGATCTAAGCCAGACTCAAAATGTGTGTGTGTGTGTGTGCAAAGGTTTATTTACAGCTTGATTCCTAGGTAAGCCAACTCAATGATTTCGTTTAGAAATTGGGTTCGATGGGTCAAACTAACCTAGATGTTTCAATTATACTCTACAATTGCTTTTCGTGCTCAATATGGTATGGTTTTCTTTAATTTTGTCTCTTTTTTTTTGCAACACACCTACCCTTTAAGGTAGCATTTCTCCTCATGGTGGTCATAATACTCACCCATGGGTAGCTTCACGCTTATCGGTTATAGGTGGTTCATATATTTTTTTTTCGAGACTTTTCTTTTTATTTTCAACCATACTACATATCATAGAACAAGCAAGTCAGGATAGACATCTAAGCGAACAGTCATTCATCGATCCGCAATTTCTTCAACTAGTCACATTGCCGACTACTCAGGTTTTCACTGCTAAAAACCTATAATTAAGTGCTCACAAGTCTAACATAGATCAACTACTCAAAGTATCTGATAAAAACACATCAAGAGTTTATCGTTTCTAAGGTTTCACCCTAAAGCAAACAATATCATCATCGGACTTATGCCTAAATATTAGGGACTAAGAACAAACAATTTTTTTTTTCTTTTTTTTTCCTTTTTTTTTCTTTTTTTTTCACCATGGTCTTTTTATCATTGCCGTAAAGTTTTTTGTTCCTCATTTTCCTTTTCCCCGATATCCATGTTTGTTAAACTCTTCTTAACAAGTCTTCTTTTACCCCTAACCCAACAGATATCTATGATGGCTTTTAAGACACATGGGTTAACATGATGCGTGTATGCATGAGATGCAGTGGTTATAAAAACAACATATATCCTTCCAACCTTATATCTCTCATACTCGTGGTAAGTCCATTTATGTCCTAGGTATGGCTTATTTTATGTACTAATGTGGGGTACACAAAATCGTTCTCTCTTATGCTACGGGGTGAACCTTGGTTGCTTCTGTCGCTTTCCATCGGTAAAAGACAAAGACCGCCCCTTTACAACATGGACTAAGCCGATTATGGGACCATGCAATTATCTAGAAATGATGAATTGGGCTTTCGGCGACCGTGGTAATGGGGATGAACTTAGAAGCGTCCAAAATTATACAATTATGCCGTAATAAGGCGTATCCTTTCTGGATGAAAACCAGTGCGGATATCGAACTCGTGCTCCTAGCATATTTGGATCATGTTTGGACTTTCTAAACCCATCAAGGTTTTCATACAAGTTGGCCCACTATCATTTCAAATCATTCAATCATATTATTGCGAGGTGTAAACTTGTCCCAGTTGCAAAAGGCCCAACAGGTTTACACTTTTGCAATAACGTGGCTAAACAACCTCAAATGATAGGGGGCCCAAACACAAAGTGGCCCATCGGCATTTTAGAATCTTTTGGCCTAATTTTCATAAGACACAAACTCGTCCCAGTTTAAATGGCCCAACAAGTTCACATCTCATGACAAGAAGTCCAACTGAATCCAAATGATGATGGTCCTAAACATAAGTATAAAAGGGTGGCTTCTATAGGTCATACAACTATGGTTCACATGCGGGTTTATAGGAGTATAGATAAAGGCTCCCGCCGGTGAAGGATTGCCCACAACTAGGTCTCCCCACTCAAGGGTTCGAGCGACCAAGTGAACACACCTTTTTTATACCTTAAGGTACGTGCCAATGAGTGATGGTACCATATAATGATCTGCCGCTTCGAGCGAAAACGACTTCACGATACATGAATAACTGTCAAATGAATTCCTCTAATGAAAATTCCACAGAGAGAGGGTGGAGCGAACTCTCTTAAATACCCTTACCTCTTAGGCTGTTATCGCCTTGGTGACATGAATAAACAACAGATCATCCAAATTAGTCCATCGCTTTAAATATACTTTAAGGTAAGCTTCGAGTAAATGATTATCTAGATGTCTTCACAGCTTTTCCTTTTGGCTATAAAAAGGTAGTGAGTGAAGGAAGACATCAAATCATTATCTAACTCTAATAATACCTTTGGTTAAATCAACTTTAGACAAGGTTAACTAAAGCAAAAATCACAAACATTACAAGACATTATTTCGGGAACGATTCTCTATCCCCAGTGGAGTAGCCAGACTGTAGGACACAGAAATCGACGACGCTGTTCCAGGCTCGCGGACCGGTCGGGAGTACGAATTAGCCCGCGGGGGAATAAAATGGAGTCGCCACCCAGTGTGAACTGAGAAATGATTTAAGGCCGCATTCACCCCTCGCAAGGGAAAACCTCAAACCGTTGTGTTCGGAATGGTCCCTTACTTATGTCACTTGTAATGAACGGATTTATGCAATAATCTAACTAAGTCTACGCAACATACACATGCAAGATTAACTAATATCTAAGTTTGCACACATGGGAAAAAGCAAAATAAAAGCGGGCACGCAATCTCATGAACATATTAAGTAGATAAATACGGAAACATAAATAAATAATAACGGTAAAAGCATAAATATTAAAGAGAGATAATTAAGCATATGATGCAGAAATGAATAATTAAAGAGACAAGCATGCATAAAATATGATAAAGGAATCTGTCTAGTGTGTGCGCATTCATGTAGCGTTCGTATACATGTTCGAACAGTAA
This sequence comes from Zanthoxylum bungeanum, assembly GCA_019454045.1. Lineage (NCBI taxonomy): Eukaryota > Viridiplantae > Streptophyta > Magnoliopsida > Sapindales > Rutaceae > Zanthoxylum > Zanthoxylum bungeanum. The sequence goes on along the minus strand of SKCR01027940.1, from coordinate 40,642 downwards.
ACGGAGTAGCGTTCAGAAACGCGTTCGAACGGGATAAGCCCGAATGTATGCGTTCGAGTAGCGTTTGATAACACGTGCGAATGGGATGAGGCAGAATGCATACGTTCGTGTAGCATTTGATAACGCATTCGAACGGGATCACAAAAATGACATCTATAATCACATAAACACATGCATGAGTGTTTCCTCAAGCGGTACGTGGAGTTGTATCCCAAGTACAGACCGCACTACCGTCCATTCGGATTCGGCTACGGAATTTACGTCTGGGTTTCCATTTGATATACCACGAGAGGCAACACTCAATCACTAACCTAATATTGACTTACATGAAACATGATAATGCATATAACCATAAATAACCGAAGAGACAAACATGCGAAACACAAAATAAATGTGGAATAATAAATATGTGACCAAAGAATTTGGCCGTCTTCAATGTAAGACTTCGCATGCCCGGTTGGACGTATTCCACGTCCAACCAAGCATGCCGTTTCCAGAACGACAAAATAAAATATAATAAAGGGTGCCCTCAGGTCTTACATTTTAAGTCGCTTCTTGGAAGTGCGTTACGTGGTCGTCGGAAGGGTTAACACTCCGCAACTTTTCTAGTTCACTGGTTCAACGTTTTCCTTCATCGCCTCGCTGTTTTGGGCTGCTGTTTTCTCTATTTTGAGATGCTGTTTTTGGACTATTTTAGGGTGATTTTTGGGGTTAGGGACTGTTTTAGGGTGCAGTTTTTCGGTGATTAAGGACCGTTTTTGGGATGCTGTTTGCGGTATTTTGGGGCTGTTTGGGGTTGCTATTTTACGGTAATTTAGGGGTGTTATAGGCTGTTGTTTTGCTGTGATTCAAGACTGTTTAAGGCTCCTGTTTTGGATTGTTTTCTTCGATGTTTTTCTGCGATTTTGGTTTACTGTTTTGAAGTATTTTAGGGACTATTTAGGGGTGTATTTTGAGTGATTTATTGGGCTGTTTTGGGATCAGTTATGGAGGCAGTTTGTTCGCTATTTATGGGGCTTTTTCTGGACTGTTTTGTTCAGTCTCTTGGGTGTTGCTCACGGCTTTACTACTGCTTTCGTGGGTTATTTTCAGTGTTATAAGTGACTATTTTGCTTTGGTTTGTTGTTGCCGAGAGAAGCTAGGTGTGAAGAGTTTGGTCATGGCTTTTTGTGTTCGGTTACCGGTGGCTGGTTTTGTTTGTGGCATGAATAGGTTGTGTGATCTGTGTGGCTTCTCGTGTGAGTTATGTGTGGTGCGTGGAATGTGCTTAGTCGGTCAGTGGGTGAGGTCAGTGAGGGCTGTGCGTGTTGAATGAAGAGAAAAGACTGTGGTTGAGAGAAGCGAGAATAAAGTGAGAAGGAGAGAGTGGCATCCATGGAGCTTAGGGTTTTCCTTCAAAGAGAGAAGACCGTGGTTGAGAGAAGAAAGAATGAATTGTAGGGAGTGAGAAGTGAGCTCTAGCATAGGGTTCTTTTGGTTCAAAGTGCCGTGAATGAGAGAGTGTCCGAGACGAGGGTTTAGGGTTTCATTGTGGTTTTTAGAGAGAGATAGGTGAGAGGCATTTAGTTTTTTTTTTGTTGTTTTACTGATAGATAGAGGAGAGGCGTGAGTGGTTATTAGGGTTAATATTTTTTTGAGAGATGCCGTGAGGAGTCAATGAAAGGAACCCATATTAGGGTTTTGAATATGTCTCTTTTTATAATGGTGAGCTTAGGGTTTCCTAGTTTCTGTATGGTTTAAAAAAGGGAACAAATCAAGCCAAAAAGGGATGTGTTTAATTAGTTTATTTAAGGAAATGATATTTGTATTTTTGGTGGGGGAATTTATTTAATTTGGAAGGTGATTGGATTTGATTTAGGAAGGGGATTTATTTAATTTAGGAATGAGATTTGTTTTGATTTTAATTGGATTTGATTTAATTTAATTGGATTTAATTTAATTTGTGACATGTGTTTTAAATGTTTTAATTATTTTTGGATTGGGCTTGGGCGAAATGGGCTTTGGATGGGTGCGGGGGTTTTGGGCCGAGGCTTAATATTTTAAAACAGAGATTAATCGGGCAAACCCGAGGCCAATTAGTGAGTTAAATTTGTTGATGTTTTTATTTTTTTATTTTTTTTCCTTCCGACGTCCGTTTCTCGCGACTTCCGCAACTTATCGGGTAGTTCCTCCATATGAGGCTCATCATTGGGCTTTTATGCAAAAATGCAAGTGTCTACAGTATACTTCGAAAGTGAGTTCCGAATGTTATTTAGAGATTGCTAATAGAAACGTCGACATGATTATACCTATAGAGATTTGACGTTTATATCTATATCTCTGGGATAATCCGGATACCTGTGACGGAGGGATTATACGTAGGCAATGACCTTGACTTGTATGATTCAGCTAGTTTATCTGTGGTCGTCATAATTTACGGGTGGGTAAATTATGGACATGAAATTAGATTTCATCACGGATATGCCTATACTCGTATAGCACTAGGGCAACTTTTATGAATAATACTGATTATTTATAAGTCGTTTAAAGGTTAAACGAAAAATACATGCGAAATGACGTAATAGCCATTTCCTAATTATTGTATATTTGTACTTAATGATAGATTTTTTTAAATACATATTAATTAAATGTCAAATTGTGATCTTTTACATATATCATAAATATATATGTATTTGGATATTTAAAGTAAATATTATACATATATTTAAAATATTTGTATTTAAATAATTATTTAATTATTTAATTGTTAAAAAATTAAATTAATTAAAAATATAAATATCTTAAGTTTTGATATTTTATGAAATAACTTGAGTTGCTTTTGTTGACTTGTTGAATTTTTTCATTAAAGTTCTAATGATCAAAATTGCAAGTTGATAAAGCAAACTTTAAATGAAATAAAAAATATCTAGATATTTGTATTTCCTTACCAATTTTCGGCCAAGGCTTAATTGGGTGAGGTATATATTATTTTGTTTCATTTCATTAGGTTAAGGGTTCATAAGTTACCAAAATAAACATAAAATAGTTGAGAGAAAAAGGTTTGAAGGCAAAGAAGAAAGCTTGGAAATCTTTGGGTTTTGTAAGTTTTTCTTTAAAGTCTTCAACATAGAAAATATTTCTAACATGCTTAGCTTCAATATGTTTTGCTAGGATGTTGTCTCTACACTTATAGTTTGTGTTTTAATTGGTTGTGAACTTGAATGAAAGATGTATGCATGTATGGTTTCCAAATGAGCTTGAAATGGTTTCATAAGCTCTCTTTTGATTATTTGATAATCAAGTTGCCATTATAGAGTTGCTAAGCCACTCATTGATGACCTAGAATTGTTCTTGATTTGTTTCATGATGGTGATACTTGTTTGGTGAGGTAAATAATGAATTAAAGTGATAGATTTAAAAGATTTGGTAAGATTTGTCAACTTGAAGAAATTATAATATTAGGGTTCTTAACCCATTCCAAATTTGGGGCTTTTCATATATGTGATGTATTATGGTGTGTATATGATGCATATTAATTTTTGGGTTGATTGGATTTAATCTTGGCGTGTTTTGAACATAAAAGGACCAAAATGCAAAAAATTCGAAAATTTGGGGTGTGTTTGGCAATTAGCTAAAAGTTGGGGATTTTATTGCAATCTGATTTTGATGTATTGGATATGTTGGAAATCATTTTAGAAATGATTTAGAATCATCCAAAATTATATTTGACAATTTTAGGACTAAAATGATTAATTTACAAAGTTGTGGGGCAATTCAGTAATTACCAAGAAATTTGATTTCTTGTGTAATTTTTCAGAATTTGATAATTGGGTAATTAAATAAATAAGTTTATTTAATTGATCCAAGAAAAATTTTGAAATCGAAAAATTTTGATTTTCCGCGACTGCACTGCGTTACCGGATTTTCACCATAAAACCCCTACAAAATGGTATCAGAGCGAGTCTGATTCTGGACACCCTAATATGATTATGCCTTTTAAATTCAATGTTTAATTTAATCTTTACTTGATGCATGCATATGTTTATTTAATTTGATTAAATAAAGTAAAAGGCATCTTTTGCGGAAAATCCCTAATTAATAAGGTTTTATGTTAATTATGTATTTGATGCATATTACGTGGTCCGTCTTGTCAATACGGTTTATGAATATTTTTTATGTGACTACATCCGAGATCGTGCCAAAGCTATGAGGGTGTAGCCGATAGAAATTTATTTATGCTGGATATATATCAGATACTAGATAAATTCAAGCGAAAACGGAATCCTAAACGTGCCAAAGCTGTCAGGGTTACGCAAGTAGCTTGAGTTTATCATTGATGAGTTTAACCTTGGTACGCCTCCTTGTGAACGTGCCAAAGCTGTCACAACGAGAAACGATCAGGACCGAAAACCCAGGAGTCACAAAGAGTGTGATTGACAGTGAATTGTCTACCTGTGAATATACGTAGGCGAGATCGTGTCAAAGCTGTAAGTCAAAATATATTCATGGGGTCCACTTCCCATTATAGAATGCGATTTAATTATTGAATTCTCGTTTTTCATTGGGGATTACGATATTACGTAAAATAGTGGGAGGCACTGCTAAGTTTAAAATATTCCATAACTTGAGCAGTATATAATATTATGAAAAATCATCGCTTGTTTATTTTCCTTATTCTATAGTAGATAGAATTAAACTTTTAATACACTGCTTACATATTTTAATATGTTGTTTCTGACTTGACTTATGATTGCCTTTTCTAGAATAAGTTCTAGATACTATTAGACTAGGATATTGTTAGATTAGTCTAAACCATCGGGAACTGTTGTTCCGTTTTTCTTGAAAAATCAAGATGGTTAGTGACTTAGTTACTAAGTCTTTATAGATAATCTAGATAGATATTTGTTTTAGGATATTATTCCGTAGAGAGAATACTTTCTTGTTCAGTAAGAATTGACACGAATCAGTTCATGTCTCGAGATTCTTGACTGGCATTAAGAAAACCTCATTAGGTATTTGTTTATGTGATAATGACGTTTCTTAGCTTTAGTTACCTTTTGAGGTAATGTGTCTGACATAGTTTGCTAATCAATTATTCGCAATTGTTGTGAATAATTGAAAGTAAATTATAAAGCCAAAGAAATGAGATGCGTGTAATTGTGTATATAAAATATCGATTCTCACAATACGACAACTATAAGTATTTGATACCAGATCTCCCGTCTAGTTATTTAAAATATTATTTAATGATTATTTTGATATTTGATATCAGAACTTGCGACTATTGGATAATTATTTGTTCTTTATAAACAGTTGTTATATATATTTTAATACAACTAGTAGTCTCATTAAACGTAGAGATAAAAATTAAGAAAATGTTCGGTAATGTAAATAATTTAGAACAATGTTTTATGAGATTTCATCACTTAAGCATTATATGCTTATTCCGTTTGGTAAATGATGGTCTAATATGAGATGACACCACATATCCTTATCCATTTAATGAATATTGTATTCGGTAATGTGATTAAATCTCATTTAACCAATGATTATCATTGGAGTGTAAAATTTATTTAACTGATACATTATATGTATGTAGTTTAATGAATTGCATAATTGCTTAAGTTAGTTTTCCTTACTTCGTAACTTAGTTGATGAATTGTCATAACTTAGTTACGTGTTTCTGAAAGAACACATATTGAACGTCTTGAAAGATTCAAGAACTTTCAATCTGCTCTGATGAAACACAGATAGAACATCTTTTGGCTAGTTCAAAAATATTCGATCTGAAGTTTTGAAAACTTGATCCTTAAAATTCATAACAAGTCTTTGAATTGTTTAAAGATATTTGATATGATCAAATGTATGAATTTATGGTAATTAGTTCTAAGATTATTCAGTGAATATGATTCTTACTCAATATAATTCTTCCAAGATTCCATCTTGATGGAATTGGTCAGTAGGAGTAATCGAATCTTATAAGATTTGATTCGTTTGATATTGAATGTTGCCGAATTAGTTTCAATACTCTTGGGGATATGCTCCAGTAACAGTAATTCATCCTTTTAATTAATGTTCCATTAGTTTCTACAGTTGCGTATATGATATGTATAGGTAGAAAATTCGAATCATGAAAAGTTTGAGATTTGAATATTTCTTTTTATAATGGTTATATAATTGAAAGTACTTGCGCCTCGGAGGTAGAAGTAAAAGTTTATCATTTATTCTATTTTATAGAATATTATATTCTATTTGATAGAATATCTTTCCTATAATCCTAAGTAATAAAATTGTTAACTATTGTAGAAAAGACTTGACTTATTGAAGTCAAATGTGAGAGTGATAAACTATAATTGGAACTACGTAATTAATAAGATGAAACAACCCTTAGACATCTTCCGTATAAGTTTAATAGGATGCTAGAATCATTCACAAGTATTTGATACTTAATGATTCTGTTGTTTTCTTATCGAAGAAAATTATCCTATAACTTATAGTGGAAGCGATATTTGATATCGATTTCAGAAATTTCCATTGAACCATAGATCTAAGATTGTTCATAGCTTACTACGATCAAGTTTTGAGCTTGATTAAGCTTTCGTTATGAATAGTTCATAAAATGTGTTAATGGTGTGCGCAGCAAAAGCAATGTGAGCTAATTAAAGGTTTGAACTTTATAGTATGACATAGAGAAAAGTCATACTCACCAGTCTATTATAGATTCTGAGAAAACTTGTCTCTAGTCGCACTGATTGAACAATTTAAGATCTGTTGGTTAATATTGATATTAAATTGTGTATTTTAGCTAAAGAATACAAATTGGCATTTTTTGAATGGCTTCTTCGGATAAGAGATCAGTTGTGATTTCTTAGTTTGAAGAGTACATTCCGTAATGGCCCTAGAGTTTGTGTTTTGCTAAGATTGCAGTTTGGTATACTAGCTTATACAGCTTATTGTAGACTCGGGTGAGCCTTCCGGAAATCTGTGTTCTCTGTATTTGATATCAGTCTGATTGTCTGATTTTATCAAAGTATAGAGAATACATATATGATAAAAGGGTTAGTGGGAGCGTAAGAATTTCTTTCTAGTGTTATATATCATAACTACATTATCATTATTATAGTAATAATGAGATGTTTGTGAGGTAAAATGTTTACCTAAGTCTTCTTTACTCCGTGAAAGCAGTGGGAGTAGTCTCTGTTATATTGATATAAAGTTTTATATAATATATAAAACTAAGAGACTTGTGAGATACTCCTATTATTCGTGCATTAGATATGATCTAATAAAATACACAACAAGGTTATCTGTATGACAGTTAGAATAACTATTTGACAGTTAGTGTGTGTCTTATATATAGTATTTATCTTTCGTAAATGATGATTCCTTTCTCGAAAGAGATAATAATTAGAATGTCTAATCAATCTGATGTATCATGTGATGATGACATAATGAATTTTTTTATTATGTAAGATTAAAGATATCGATTTAATCGTAATTATTACGAGTTATTTTGATACCCTATGGACCATAGGATGGATCTTGAAACATGTTCTTTGTGATCTTTGAGATATTAAAAACGAGTTTCTAATCCATGGAGCATATAGTATGCAGTCATTTAGGTCGTATTAGTTTCGAGTCTGATTATGACGCTGGACATTCTACGTCATAAAGAGTCAGAAATGATGCAGTGAGAGTGTCACAGAGGGTTCTACTTTGTGAGTGGAATTTGATGCAACTTATGAAGTATTGACTTATGAAGTGGCATAGTGACCTTGTAAATTAGAAGTTTTCACATTGGTATTGTGTTTGCGGTTGTCTGCATAGTATTTTGGATTTGTTCCATAAATACTTGGATAACTCAGTAGCTGTAGCCCAATATTGATGTCGCATCTGAGTCATATTAATGTATAACTTAGGTTCTACAAAATATGAATGATGCTGCCTAAGGAAACAATTGGGTTTGTTGGATAAACTCAATATGTCATAGCAGACTTACTTCATGTTGCCTACATCTTGAGTGCTAGGTGAGCTCTTGAGGGCCATGTTCATACGATACATATTGAGATGTGTATATGATACCGTGGATTGGCACTAGAGCAAGTGGGAGAAATTGTTGGGGTTGGTGCTCAGAGCGCCAATCCGGATCGTATTTATGTATGATTCATGAATACGAACAATCCCATTTTTTTTCCATAATATTACTTTCTTAGTGGTTGCACCTCTTGTTTTTATATACGTATTCGATCTAATTACTATTAGATTGAAACTAAATCTTATTTAGTGATATGTATATACTAGACAAAGACCCGATAAAATATAATGTAATGCGTAGTTACAAAGTAGTTTGTAATTGACATTGGGAAGTGTCACTACTAGAAATATATTATCAAATAAAGTTTCTGGTCAAGATTTACTAACACAGGTCGGTTAGTTAAATCCGTTGAGACCAGTACATATTGTATATCGTGACTTGGTCTGATGGTTTATCTCAATAAACCATGAGTCTTGGGAGACTCGTATAGACATGTAGGTGTTTATAATGGATAAACACTGAACGACTCACCGAAGATTCTTAATGAATGGTACACCAACGTCAATAAGAATCTTCTTGGGTTGAGTAGCATAGTGGTCCTTCCACTTGAGATTGTTGGACAATTATGACCCATAGCATCACTATTTTGTAAAGAACATGGCGTTCTTGTAAAAATTTAACTATGTGACAAAGGAAATTGCTCTTTTATCATTTGTAATTGGATTACCTGGATATATAAATGATAAAAGTCCATATGATTAGTACCAGATTAATAAGATATGAGACAATATTAAACCACGAAGGTTTAATCATTAAATATCCCAAGTCATAATATCATCGAGACTGGACATCGATAATGCGAAATAGGCTAGTATTACACTTGTACGCGCTATGGAAGCTTAACGACATAGTTCTCATATATTTGGGTATTGGATACTCATGCAAGTGTAATAGGAGGTTCTGTTTACCGATGGTACGGAAACAGCTTCGCTCTGGATACACCCATCGGAATCCCATTGGTAGTATGACTATGTGTCTATGGGAGTCCAAATCAGGGTAGGTGTATTTGGTTTTAACCTGAGACTTGCATCGCTAATACTTGCGACAATCAATATACTTTGGTTTTGGTCGTCCGGGGCTTTAACAGGTTCTGTGTACGCCTTTTCTGGGTATACTGAGAATCGTAGTGTATTGGGTGTGATGTCAAGATGGAAGTATCACTTCAGTCATATGGAGATGATGATCACGCATGGATACAGAACTGGTACTCTAAAGTGTTGCAACCATCGGGGAAGTATGACTAGGTCATGACTTTCCGATTAAAGAGAGTAGTTGTTTGTGATACGATATATGCTTCGTACGGGGCAGACACAACTCCAGCCCTAGGCCTAGCATGTGACATTCGATACTGGATAGTAATACGCAATACTATGTATACTACCCCTGATATAGATTATATATTCCGTAGAAGAATATTTCTGGAGAATTGGGTAGGCACGGTGCTTTGCTAGAAGCCAACCATGTCTTGTAAATCGGTAAGAACATGGTACCGAGTATGCACGTATTCGGATAATCCGATGACCGAATTTACTGCCAATATATCCAGGGATCTCTTAGGTCGACATTTGACTCGAACAGAATTAATCTGGGATTAAATATGAGAGAGATAAAATTAATCTGGGATTAATTCGTGAAAAATAGAGAACGCGATTAATTTAGAATTAATCGGCAAAATAAATTTAATAGTTAAAATTAGATTTTACTATTTAATTTATTTATTTGGGCTAAAATAATATATCGGATATATTAATTGAAATTGGATTTTAACGCGGAATTAAAATTGGATTTTAATTCAAGCGAACGAATTAATTTGGAATTAATTCGCAAGCGATTTTCGTAATAATTTTGCTAGGCATTATTATTTAATTAAATTGGATTTAATTATGTCGCAACAGAAAATTCATTTATTCGGAATTAAATGAACCCGGGCCCGAGCGAAGTTGCGTGTTGAGTTAGCCGACTTAAATTCGGAATTTAAAAATGGTGGGACCCATTTCACTTACATCACTTGTTTGACTAATGATGTAAGTGATTAGGCTTAAATTTTTGGATTTGATTTGTTGAGTGAAAAGCTTGGATTGCTTTTACAACACACTAACCAGATCCAACACTCAACCTCACTATATATTACTTAGTCAACTTTGGAAGTGATAGGTGGTTACTATTCACAATAACATTTTCTCTCCATTTTCTCTCCAAAAACGTGAGCTTCTTCTTCTTGGAGGAGGATTTTTGCTTCACAAATTGTTCTAGCTAGCACTTAAGGAGTCAAGTGAAGGTGATAGGGATACTCACTCTTGAGTTGAAATTCATCTTCGAAGCTTAGAGCTTCACTACATCTAGGGAAGTTTTGAAAGTCATAGCCGATCAATGTAAGTTTTTTCCGCAAACTTCTTGATTATTTCACACATGAATCACGCTTAGAGATCATGTGGCATATCTAGGACACTTACAATGGTATCAGAGCGAGATCTAAGCATGATTTGATTTTAGGGTTCTTAGACTTTAATTTGGGGATTTTGTGTTTGGAGCTTGATTTTGCCTAAATTGATTGTTTGGTTGAGTTTATATGATGTTGAATTGGATTTGTGCATCATTAGATTTGTGTAAAATTGATTAAATTAATTTTCCCTAAAATCTATATCTTGGCCGAATGTAACCCTAGATGTGCTCATGGTGATTTTTTGAAATTTGACATATTGGATGTGTTGTTAGCATGATATGTATGATAAATGTTGATTTAATTGGATTCAAATCAAATTACATGACAAAATCCTTGCTAATGCCGTGAGCCTAGCATGTTGGAATGGATTGATTGTGTTTTAATTTGTGTTGCACATAAATTAAAATGTTAGGCATGATTAATTGGATTAAATTGATGTTATGGAAACATTAGGTTAATTAATTAATTATGGTAATTGTACTTTAATTGAATTAATATGTAATTTGGAATGATGTATTAATTTAATTTATTGTATTTGGGCTTAATGGGTTTGGTTGGGCCGAGTTTGGTTTTGGACAATTGGGTTGGATCCAATTGGGCCTAAAACCATTTCCATAAAGTCCAAAGTATGACATTGGGCCTTTAATAATTTAATTGGGCCTAATGGGCCTAAATTGATTTTGTGGCATAGGGTGATTCCTAACTTGGGCTTTGGCATCTTGGGTTTGATCCATAATGGCCAAAGCCCATGCCTAAAGAATTAATTGAAAGCTCATTGGACTTTAATTGAATAGTATTGGATACTAATTGGGCCTTTGAGACCCAATAGGATTGGATTTGGAATCAAAGTCCTTAAAGGCATTATTAAAAGTGTAATTATTTAATTTAGAATTAAACATGAATTAGTATTGGATGCAATTTAAATTGGATTTAGAATTGTAGTTTGATATAATTCAAGAATACTTACTTTGAGTATTTATTCTTAAACGATTTGGACTCGTGCAAATCAAATCGTTGTTTGAACATTGGATGGTCATTAATTCAAAGATTAATTAATTGGATTAGATTGATTGAATAACATGTTATGTGTGAATACTTGGATGTATTGTATGAATAGTGTATATCGAATAGATATTAGAATGGTGAGGGCAATTTTGGAAATTGTTGTAATAAATTTAGAATTTATTAAATTGGACCTGCGTGTCCAGCCTATTATCTCTATTCTCTTTGTATTTCTCTTTTCACCAAATCCACTCAACGTAAATGAGGTTTCTTATTAGTGTTATGTAATTGGGTAGAAGTTAATGCTAGCGGGAGAGAGGAAATTGAGAGATTTGTTCTAGGAACAAATTGTATTGTATATCCATCCGCATATCATTATTATTTATTTTGCGCCTTATTATGCTTTTAGAATGCATGCTTAAGGGTGTATGATGAGACCTAATCAAAGATAATAAATTGGTTGCCAATTTACGCGAAAAACCCTCATTCAATATTAAGCGTTTTTTCCTTCCATTGAGTGGTTCTCCCTCAAGATCCAAGATTCGCATTGGTTTGTTAGCCAAAGTCAAGACCTTTGTCCATCGCGGATGTGTTTGAACCACGTAAGCTTTGTTACATATCGCGTGTCTTGGGCAGTTGTGACTTGTTGGCCAAAGACAAGGTCACTTCTTATTCATCGACCTCAATTACGAAGCTTTCCCATTGTCAATGGGTCGCGCTTAACTAGAATCATTAAGCTTGTTGAGCCAAAGCCAAGACTTAGTTGATTTAGAGGAAAAAGGTTACAAAATATATTGGATATATTTACATATATTGGATATATGTTTCGGACTTTGAGATCCACCTACTGGATCTAGGAATTGGATGAGATCCAATTGATCTTAGAGATCTACCTAGTTAATTTTCATAAAGCTTGTTGGCCAAAGTCAAGGTTGTGTGTTATTTAACGGAATCCTAGCCCACTAGGAAACTAGGTTTCCCGAGTACTCTACATAGGGTTAGAGGCTCGCCGAAAAATAGTGGGAGACAAGTATTAAATTTGCAATTTCGTTTAAATACTTGCCAATACGCGCTCATTTTATTTTTCGTCATTAAAAATATAAATATATTAGTTGGACTAATAATCAATTGTTGTTTTTTAATTTAACAATTGGACTGTATTCAAACTACTTCATTTGTAGTTGGTTATATAGTTGGACTATAGTAATCATTACATTTGAGTGTAACCGATCATTTATAGTTGGTTATATAGTTGGACTATAGTAATCATTATATTTGATAGTACCCGAAATCGTTGATTGAATAGTTGGACTATATCAATCAGGATAACTTGAAAGATTAAGCATCAAAGGACATAATCCTGGGTGAAAATGTCTTTAACAGCTTTAATTTTCTAGATTGGGAAATGAATCTCAGGATAGTCCTGGGAGTTGAGAAGTTACTCTATTTGATAGAGAAACATATAGGGCATGAGCCCGGAGTTGAGCAAATAGTCGAGCATGAGCTTTGGAAGACTCATCGCGATGATAACTTTAGTGCTCAATCTGTTATGCTTGCTGCAATGACTCTTTAATTTTATCGTCAGAACTAAGGATTAGATCATTATACCATGATGTTGAAATTAAAGGATCTTCATAGATCTAACCTTAGATCTTAGAAGTACGAATTGTAAATGAAGCTCTTTCACTCGCGTACGTCAGAGGGTATATCTGTCGAGCACTAGGTGTCACAGATTATTACTGACGTCGAACAACTAGGTTAGCTCGGCATTACCTATGAGTCCGAGACTTTCATAGATTTGATCTTACAGTCTCTGCCCGAATGCTGGGGCGGGTTCATCTTGAACCAAAAGAAAACTCATGGAGAGTTAATGGCTATACTCAAGGAGACAAAGCCAGAGTTTCTAAAAGGCAAAGAAGGGCAAGGCGCATCTTACTTCGACATGCCAGAAGGCCAAGGCTTGGCCGAAGGCTACTAGGGGTGTGAAAAAAAAAAGGCAAGGCTAAATCGTCACAGTATTCTGGGAAGATAAAGAAAATATCCCAATATGTCTGCCTAAACCGTGGAAAACGGGGTCACTAGAAGCGTGACTGTCGTATGGACAAGACAGACATGAAAGAAGTGGAGGCGGGGCAAGGCTCTGGCTTCAGGTATGTTTGTTATAAACATGCCCGCTACTAGTTTTAAGAATTGGATTTTTGATACTAGATGTGGTACTTAAATATGTACTGATGTGCAGAATCTACTGATAAGTAGGAGACTGGCTTCAGATGAGATCGACCTGCGAGTCAGAAATGGGACGAGAGTCGCTGTTTTGGGCATATGAACCTAAGTTTTGGAACTGCCATTGGGGTATGTACCTATATTAGGTGACTGTTGTAATGTACCTAGTTTGACTAGAAATATAATCTCTATATCTAGTACAACTCATTGCGGGTATACCTTTATATTCCAGAACACTGAGTAAATCTGTTGAGACTTATTTGTGGCATTGTTGTCTGGGACACATTAAAAAGACTCGTATATCCACACTTTCAAATAGTGGATACTTGGACGGATTTGATCCTAACTCAAATGATGTCTGCGAATCTTGTTTATTAGGCAAAGTGCCTAAAATACCTTTTACATGGTAAATATGTATGTACTACTGATCTGTTAGCCCTCGTTCATAGTGACATATGTGGGCCCATGTCTAGCTAGGCTAGAAGTGGATATGAATACTTCGTAACCTTTATAGATGTGGCATCACGTTACGGTTATGTGTATCTTATGACACAAGTCAGAAACTTTTGAGTAATTCAAAGAATTTCGACACGAAGTATAAAAACAGACCGGCAAAGTATTAAAAACATTACGGTCGGACCATAGTGTAAAATACTTAAACATATGAGTTTCAAGATTACTTGAAAGAGTATGGCATTCTTTCACAGTGGACTCCTCCCGGAACACCTCAATTAGACGGTGTGTTCGAATGGAGAAACCGAACTTTGTTAGACATGGTAAGGTCAATGATGAGTCACTCTGAGCTACCAATTTCCTTCTAGGAATACGCATAAGACAGTGCAATACTTATTTTGAATAAGGTTCCGTAAAAATCTGTTGTACAGACCCCGTATCATATATGGACATGAAAGAAACCAGGTTTCTCATTCCTGAAGATTTGAGGATGCTAGGCACGTTAAACGTTTGGATGGTACCAAACTAGAACCCAAATCAGATAAGTGCCTATTTGTAGGTTATCATAGGGAAACCAAAGTATAGTACTTATACAACTCACAAGAGAACAATGCTCAATTGTTGCTCTCCATGCGGTTTTCCTAAGAGGAATTCCTATATGCAGTGGTAAGTGGGAGGAAAGTAAAACTCGATGAAAATCAGAGTAATACTGTTCATGGAACCAATCCATTATGGAACACGAACAGTTCATCAGGGATAAAACTGTACCACAATCTTCGAATACACAAGAACCGCGTAAGTTGGAGAGAGTCAGAAAACAACCTGGGAGGTATGGGTTTCTGATCTCACCTCATGTGGATATCAATCTTATTAAGGAAAATGAACCGACTACGTATGAGGAAACGATACAAGGTATCGACTCCGCATCATGGCAAGAGGCCATGAAGTCCGAAATGGATTCCATGTATACCAACCATGTTTGGACACTGATTGATGTACCAGAAGGCATTGTGTCTATTGGTACTAAATAGGTCTTCAAGGAAGACACACATGGATGGCAACGTCCAAATGAATAAAACTAGGCTTGTACAGAAAGGGTGTCGTCAACGACACAGTGTCGATTACGATGAAACTCATTCACCTGTTGCCATGATTAAATCCATTCGGATAATGCATGCTATTGCTGTATATTTCATTTATGAAATATGACAGCTGGATGCCAAAACCGCTTTCCATAACAGAAACCTGTTGGAGGATGTTTATATGCAACATCCTGACAATTTTGTCGTGGAAAAACATGAAAAATAGGTTTGTAAGTTAAATCGATCCATTTATGGATTGAAGCAAGCATTGCGATTTTAGAACCAGCGTTTTGATGAGATCATAATGGTATATGATTTAATTCAAAACGATGATGATTCTTGTGTATATAAGAAGGTTAGTGGGAGCACACTGACAATTATTGTCCTAAAAGTTGATGATGTATTGCTTTTCGGCAATGACATTCCCATACTACAATCGGTGAAAGCTTGACTTTCATTAAAATTCTCCATGGAATACCTGGGAGAAGCAGGCTTTATTCTAGGAATAAAGATCTATTCTGACATTCTCCCAAAGCTCGTACATTTTGATATATACGTGACCTGATGTCTCATATGCTTTGAGCATATGTAGACGCAAACAAGCCAATCCAGGTGATAGTCACTGGATTGATGTAAAGAACATCCTTTTTGTATCTTGGATAAACTAATGATGCTTTCTTTGAATATGGGGAAAGGTAAACTTGAGGTACATGGGTTCACCGCTGCAAGTTTCCAAACCGATAAAAGACGACTTTGAGTCGCAATAAGGGTACATATTTTGTTTAAATAAAGGAGCAGTGAGATGGAAATCTTCTAAGCAAGATATTGTTGCCGATTAAACAATAAAAGCGGAATATTGTTGCAGCTGAGGCAGCAAAAGAAGCATTTTGGATCTAATAAATTCCTAATTGGATTAGGAGTAGTTCTGTTAGCAGCTGAGCTAGGCTACATCATAGGCTAAGGAATCACGGTCTCATCAATGATCCAAGTATGTACTTCGACTATTTCATTTGATTCGTCAGATCATACATCGTGGAGATGTGAGATCTAATAAATCGCATCAGATGATAACATTGCAAATCCGCTGACGAAAGTCATTTCTCAGCAAAAGTTTAAGCGACCCGTACATTGTTCAGGTGTTAGACACTTGAGTGATTGGCTATAGGCCAAGTGGGAGATTGTTGGACAATTATGACCTATAACATCACTATTTTTTTAAAGAACATGGCGTTCTTGTACAAAGTTAACTATGTGACAAAGGAAATTACTCTTTTATCATTTGTAATTGGATTACATGGATATATAAATGATAAAAGTCCATATGATTAGTACCGGATTAATAAGATATGAGACAATATTAATCCACGAAGGTTTAATCATTAAATATCCATAGTCGTAGTATTATTGAGACTGGACATCGATAATGCGGAATAGGCTAGTATTACATTTGTGCGTGCTATGGAAGCTTAACGGCATAGTTCTCATATATTTGGGTATTGGATACTCATGCAAGTGTAATAGGAGGTTCTGTTTACCGATGGTACAGAAACAACTTCACTCTGGATAGACCCATCGGAATCCCATTGGTAGTATGACTATGTGTCTATGAGAGTCTGAATTAGGGTAGGTGTTTTTTGTCTTAACCTGAGACTTGTATCGCTAATACTTGCGACAATCAATATACTTTGGTTTTGGTCGTCCGGGGCTTTAACAGGTTCTGTGTACGCCTCTTCTGGGTATAGTGAGAATCGTAGTGTATTGGGTGTGATGTCAAGATGGAAGTATCACTTCAGTCATATGAAGATGATGATCACACATGGATACAGAACTGGTACTCTAAAGTGTTGCAACCATCGGGGAATTATGACTAGGTCATGACTTTCCGATTAAAGAGACTAGTTGCTTGTGATCCGATATATACTTCGTACGGGGCAGACACAACTTCAGCCATAGGCCTAGCATGTGACATCTGATACTGGATAGTAATACGCAATACTATGTATACTATGCCTGATATAGATTATATATTCTGTAGAAGAATATTTCTGGAGAATTGGGTAGGCACGGTGCTTTGCTAGAAGCCAACCATGTCTTGTAAGTCGGTAAGAACGTGGTACCGGGTACGCATGTATTCGGATAATTCGATGACCGAATTTACTTCCAACATATCCAGGGATCTCTTGGGTCGCATCCCAAAGATTCACCGATGACACTTGACTCGAACAGAATTAATCGGGGATTAATTATGAGAGAGAGAAAATTAATCTGGGATTAATTCGTGAATAAGAGAGAACGCTATTAATTTAGAATTAATCGGTAAAATAAATTTAATAGTTAAAATTAGATTTTACTATTTAATTTATTTATTTGGGCTAAAATAATATATCGGATATATTAATTGAAATTGGATTTCAACGCGGAATTAAAATTGGATTTTAATTCAAGCGAACGAATTAATTTGGAATTAATTCGTAAGCGAATTTCGTAATAATTTTGCTAGGCATTATTATTTAATTAAATTGGATTTAATTATGTCGCAACGGAAAATTCGTTTATTCGGAATTAAATGAACCCGGGCCCGAGCGAAGTTGTGTGTTGAGTTAGCCGACTTAATTTCGGAATTTAAAAGTGTTGGGACCCACTTCACTTACATCACTTGTTTGACTAATGATGTAAGTGGTTAGGCTTAAATTTTTGGATTTGATTTGTTGAGTGAAAAGCTTGGATTGCTTTTACAACACACTAACCAAATCCAACACTCAACCTCACTATATATTACTTAGTCAACTTTGGAAGTGAGAGGTGGTTACTATTCACAACAATATTTTCTCTCCAAAAACGTGAGCTTCTTCTTCTTGGAGGAGGATTTTTGCTTCACAAATTGTTCTAGCTATCACTTAAAGAGTCAAGTGAAGGTGATAGGGATACTCACCCTTGAGTTGGAATCCTTCTTCAAAGCTTAGAGTTTCACTACATCCATGGAAGTTTTGAAAGTCATAGCCGATCAATGTAAGTTTTTTCCACAAACTTCTTGATTATTTCACACACGAATCACGCTTAGAGATCTCGTGGCATGTCTAGGACACTTACAGAGATACCATTGTGGATGTATGAGACATCTTCCACACTTAGATGGCAGTCACATCACCGATCTATTAAGATCAGACATCCGCCTATTCGTTGGGTGTGGACCAACCCTCAGGATATCATGTGTGTGTCAAGATAGGATCCGTCAGTTCTGTGTACAAAGCATATGTAGTCTAAATGTGATTAACAATCTGTTAAATCTATGGCCATAGTATACTTCAGAAGTGAGTTCCGAATGTTATTTAGAGATTTCTAATAGAAACGTCGACGAGATTATATCTATAGAGATTTGACGTTTATATCTATTTCTCTGGGATAATCCGGATACCTGTGGCAGAGGGATTACACGTATGCAATGACCTCGACCTGTATGATTCAGCTAGTTTATCTGTGGTTGTCATAATTTACGGGTGGGTAAATTATGGACACAAAATTAGATTTCGTGACAGATATGCCTGAATCTAGAGAGTCACACTAGTGAAATATACTCGTAGAGCACTAGGGCAATTTTTATTAATAATACTGATTATTTATAAGTCGTTTAAAGGTTAAACGAAAAATACATGTGAAATGACCTAATAGTCATTTCCTAATTATTGTGTATTTGTACTTAATGATAGATTTTGTTAAATACATATTAATTAAATGTCAAATTGTGATATTTGACATATATCATAAATAT
Organism: Zanthoxylum bungeanum; assembly: GCA_019454045.1. Taxonomy (NCBI): domain Eukaryota; kingdom Viridiplantae; phylum Streptophyta; class Magnoliopsida; order Sapindales; family Rutaceae; genus Zanthoxylum; species Zanthoxylum bungeanum. The sequence continues at coordinate 21,596 of SKCR01027940.1, read as the reverse complement.
ATGTGTATTTGAATATTTAATGTAAATATTATACATATATATAAAATATTTGTATTTGAATAATTATTTAATTATTTAATTGTTAAATAATTAAATTAATTAAAAATATAAATATCTTAAGTTTTTATATTTTAGGAAATGACTTGAGTTGCTTTTGTTGACTTTTTGAATTTTTCATTAAAGTTGTAATGATCAAAATTGTAAGTTGATAAAAGCAAACTTTGAATGAAATAAAAAATATCTAGATATTTGTATTTCCTTACCAATTTTCGGCCAAGGCTTAATTGGGTGAGGTATATATTGTTTTGTTTCATTTCATTAGGTTAAGGGTTAATAAGTTACCAAAATAAACATAAAAGAGTTGAGAGAAAAAGGTTTGAAGGCAAAGAAGAAAGCTTAAAAATCTTTGAGTTTTGTAAGTTTTTCTTTAAAGTCTTCAACATAGAAAATATTTCTAACATTCTTAGATTCAATATGTGTTGCTAGAATGTTGTCTCTACACTTATAGTTTGTGTTTTAATTGGTTGTGAACTTTAATGAAAGATGTATGCATGTATGGTTTCCAAGTGAGCTAGAAATGGTTTCATAAGCTCTCTTTTGATTATTTGATAATCAAGTTGCCATTTTAGAGTTGCTAAGCCACTCATTGATGACCTAGAATTGTTCTTGAGTTGTTTCATGGTGGTGAGACTTGTTTGGTGAGGTAAAGAATGAATTAAAGTGATGGATTTAAAAGTTTTGGTAAGATTTGTCAATTTGAGAAATTATAAAATTAGGGTTCTTAACTCATTCAAAATTTAGGGATTTTCATATATGTGATGTATTATGGTGTGTATATGATGCATATTAATTTTTGGGTTGATTGGATTTGATTTTGGCATGTTTTGAACATAAAAGGACAAAATGCAAAAAACCAAAAATTTGGGGTGTGTTCGGCAATTAGCTAAAAATTGGGGATTTTGTTGCAATCTGATTTTGATGTATTGGATATGTTGGAAATCATTTTAGAAATAATTTAGAATCATCCAAAATTTTATTTGACAATTTTAGGATTAAAATGATTAATTTACAAAGTTGGGGGGCAATTCGGAAATTTCCAAGAAATTTGATTTCTTGTGTAATTTTTCAGAATTTGATAATTGGGTAATTAAATAAATAAGTTTATTTAATTGATCCAAAAAAAAATTGAAATCGGAAAATTTTGATTTTCCGCGATTCTGCTGTGTTACCGAATTTTCGCCATAAAACTCCTACAGTATATGGCAAGTTAGAAGTTCTAACTCTCTGTTCCTTAGTCTGAGGTGCCATTTTCTTTGAAATATGTATACCGTGTCGGAAAGGTACATTTACTACTTTGTAGTTGGTAAAACCATACCTTTCTAACATTTTATCTATGTACGTGGATTGCGACAACCTTATAAACTTCATAACTCTATCGCGGTATAGCCTTATACCTTGTTTATCAGAAGCTTCACCCATGTATATGATGTGCGGAAAATATATCACTATTTACCGCCCATTTGACCTAATATTTTGTTTGGTTTCTCGGGTTTTATGAACATTTTGATGTGTTTTGCAGATAAATAAAGATTTGGAACTTTATGGAATCAACTTGAGGCTAAAACAATGAAACACAGAAAAAAAGGGCAAAAATGGAAATTCATTGTTCACACGTCGTGACGCACCTCAATTATTTTACTGCCGACACGCGTCATCATAACATCAGCACAATTATTGATCTGCCGACATGCGTCATAACGTGCGTCATCATCACGTAATCATGACGTCACCACAATAATTTTGTCTGCCGACACACGTCATCACTTACATCATCATGATGTCAACGTCGTGACGCCAAGCCTTCATGCATCGCGACGCCGAGCCAATAATTCAGGTTGCTGACAATCGCGTGCCACGTGTCAACATCTCATGGAAAACGCGTACATGTGTCAGAAATCAACACGCGTCGCGATGCGCAAGGCCGAATTTTGCCTATAAATAGAAGCTGATTTCATTTTCCAAAATCATACTTTCCTTAAAGTTCTTAATAAGGTTTTAAGGATTGTATCTTGTTTGTATATATTAATAGTAATGTATTTTTATTTTTAGTAGTAATAATAATAGTTTGTTTATTTTATCTTTATTTTATGTTTTGTAATTAATTTCTGATGGAGAAAGGGTGAAACTTTTATTATGATAATTTAGATTAATCTCCCTTTAATTATAATATATAAATTATCTTAAAACTTGACTTAATTGGATACCACATTTATGGTCATTTAGACTTAATTAAATTAATTTTAACCTGACTTAATTGGATACAGCCTTTATGGCAAGTTGGAATTAATTAAAACATGACTTAATCAGGATACCACATATATGTTCGGTTGGTAATATAATGCAAATTTATATATTATAATAAAAGAGATTTCTAGATTTGAAATAGTAAATGTGGATCCTCTAACCCCAACATTTTATTTTAAATCTAGGGAAGTGATGAAATACAATATTCATGAGTTTAATAATTGATTTAAATATATTATGTCTGATGTTTTGGCTTGTTTATTGAATCTTAAGCTTAATGCTTCTTGTTGTCTGATCACCAATAAGATTGATGTGGTAAACTTAAAATGAACTTGATGACGAGATTTTAGGTTTCAGCCTTAGATTCAATAGCTTTACGATCTCACTTTAGGGGAGATTTCCTTCCAGGATAAGAATATATCTGTCAGGCGTGGGTAGCCACAATTGGAACTTGAACTTAATGAATTCGGGTAACTTGGTTAACATAGACATATAGTTAATTGGGTTACTTTGGGTGCATCTGCCATCGATAGAGGCTTTTGCATATCTTCGTGTTCCAAGTTAACAACTGATTTATTACACATGTATAAGAGAATCAATTCATCATTAGAATAATATTGTGTGGAATCACAACCCTATATATTTTTGTCTTTTATTTATTTTCCTTAGTATCTTTTGTGTTTTTATTTATTTAGCAAATCCACATTCAACCAACCAATCAGCGATCATTCCCTTCTTACCCCAATTAGATACCTGTAAATAAATAGAATCAATAATTAATAACAACAGTAGAAATTAAGTCCTCGTGGGATCGATTTTTTTATACTACTCGAGCGATACGTGCGCTTGTGTTACATGTGTGTTTACCACCGATCAGTCTATCATGGAGAAGTTCTTGCAAAGGTAGGCTTTCACATTTTGCAACAATCTTATATCTTTTCCAATGATAAGGATGTGGTCTACATACAAAACAAGGAAAATTATCATGCTCCCACTCACTTTCTTATAAACACAATGTTCTTCCTCCTTCTTGATGAATCTAGATAATCTAATTATCTCATTAAAACGACAATTCCAGTTTCGGGATGCATGTTTAATTCTATAGACTTCTAGAGCTTACAAACCTAGTTTGAAATCTCACTAGATACGAAACCCTCTGGTTGTTCTATATAGATATCCTCCTAGAGGAATCCATTTAGGAAAACTGTTTTCACATCCATCTTACATATCTCATAGTTATAATATGCATCAAAGGCTAAAATAATCCTAATGGATTTTAGCATGGCTACTGGTGAAAAGGTTTCCTTATAGTCAATCATATGACATTAAGTGTAACCTTTAGCTACCAGTTAGGCATTAAATATTTCCACCTTTCCATCGGGCCCTCGCTTCCTTTTGTAAACTCATTTACAACCAATAGGTTTAACTTTTTCAGGAAGTTCAACTAAGTACCAGACTTGATTGTCATGCATAGAATCCATCTCAGACTTCATGGCTTCCTGTCATTTTCCCGAATCGATATCCAATATCACATGTTTATACGTAGTCGAATCTATTTCCTCCAATAGGAGAATATCAAGGCTCACATTAGATGTTTCAAATAATATCTCATGAGACCTTGATATTTTATTCGAATTACGTAGAACCTGTGTTGTAGATCATTCACCTATTTGGATCTACGATTCCATCTCAGATTCTTTACTGTTGGGATCAAACTCATCGAGTTTAATCTTTCTATAATTCTCACTTTCTCTCAAAAAAAATTTCAAGAAAAGTGGCAAAGTGAACAACAAATACATTTCGTTTCTCAGAATTATAGAATTAATATCCCAAATATTTTTCAGGATATCCAACGAACCTATATTTTTACCCCATGGGGGCTAGTTTATCCCGTTGCATAACTCGAACGTATGCAGGACAACCCCAAATTTTAAATATCTAAGACTTGAATTTCTACCGAACCATATCTAATATGAGGTTGTAGAAACAGCTTTCAATTTAACTCTATTAAGTATGTGGGCAGCAATTAAGTAAAGCACGACCTTAAAGGTAATATGAAAGATCTGTATAGCTCACATAGATCGCACCATATCCAATAAAGTATAACTTCTCCGCTCAGACACACCATTGTATTGAGGAGTTCCTGGTGGTCTATATCGGGCGAGAATTCAATTTTTCCTTAAATAATTTCTAAGATTATTGCTCATAAATTCACCACTTTAATCTAATCAAAGGCACTTGATTAATTTACTGGTTTGGTTTACTACTTCATTTCAGAATATTTTGAATGTGTCAAATATTTTCGATTTATAGACATATTCATATATTTACTTATCATCCGTGAAAGTCATGAAATATGTAGAAACAATATTAGCGATATGATTTAGTGGACCACATATATCGCTGTGTATTAGTTCTAATAAATCTTTAGCACGGTGTCCAACACCAAGAAATGAGGCCTTTGTCATTTCCCTAGAAAACATGACTCACAAATCAGATAAGGATCTAAGGTAAGATTTTCAATCAAACCATCTTTAACCAATTTTCATAGACGTCTAACACCTATGTGACCCAATCTCATATGCCATGATTCAATATTATTTAATTCAGATCTTTTACTTGTATTTTCCTCTATATTAAAGGCATCTTTATTTGTTTCCAAAGCATAATGACCGTTAGATAAAGAACATTGTCTTTATCATATAAACATAAAGCACCATATTTAATGTTCATTTTATATCATTCTTTATCCAATATCAGTTAAGATATTATCTATCTGATAAGAGAGAGCATATAAAAACAATCATGTAAATCTAATTTATATTTTTTTAGGAAGATCTAGAACAACTATTCATATGGCTTTGACATTTAATGTCTCACCATTGCCAACTCTAAGCTGGATCTCTCATATGTTTAGCCTTCTCTTAACTCTTATGGAGTTGCAAATATGAGTAGGACAATCAGTGTCTAACACCCCATCACTATTTGCATCTAAGGCTAATGAGATGTCAATAATATGAAAAATAAAAAGCATACCTGGGTTTACTGATTTTCCTTTCATCTATGGACAATCTTACTTCCAGTGTCCAGACTTTTTACTATGTAGACATGCATATGAGCTACAAACAGTCTTGCAATTTATTTCTTGCAATATTTCTTCTTATATCCGATTTTTTTATTTTTAGACTTCTTAGAAATTTTTGAAGAGCTTGTTCCACCATGGAGGTACAAAGTGAGATTCTCTTTCTTCAAATCATGTTCTGCCTAGCGTAACATATTATGAAGCTCTTTATATGTGGCTTGCATTGAATGCATCACAAAGCCAACATATGTATCGGGCAAAGAAGACAAAATCATATATTAGCCTAGCCAATCATCTATCAAAATGTCATGTCGTTCCATATATTGAATCTGGTCAATCATGTTTAAACTTGAATTCTAACCACTCTTTTATCCTTGAGCGTAGCATGAAATAATTCCTTAGACCTTTGATATATCTTAATATCTTGATTTGCTTCGAACAACTCCTTGAGTGCTCTCATAATGCTCCAAACATTTGGTATATCTACGCAATGTCTAAGTAAATTAGAAATAAATTCGAAAGACATTGGATTGAGTGTAACATACCTCAACCGTTCTGATTCCAAGTCAAGGCGGATGTTCATCTCATACTCTAAGTAGTTCTAGACTATTTTATCCAAAAGTCGTGCTAATGGTTTTGCGGGAGCCATCTACAAGACAATATTTAAACACTAGTATCATATTGTTCACTTCAATATAAAAACACTTATTGATTATGGAATTTTAAATCTATTAGTGTCATCCCACTACTTTACGTAATTATGTACCCTTAACAGAAAAATAGAAATTTGACTATTAAAATTTCATAGTGGGAATCGAATCCCATGACATTTACTCCAGTCTCACACTAATGACTATCTTGGTCTTTATAAACTCATTAGGTAAACCTCCAAGGTCAATGACATCATGTGACTCATAGTTTGGTCGTGAACCGTTTCTTATCCTCACACTAATGACGATCTCGGATTAAGACGTGTTTCATGTGTATACTTGTCAATATACACTAATGAGCTTCGTATGTACACCCTCACACTAATGACGATATTGGGTGACTACATTAACTTATCACGTTACATCTAATATTTTACCTAAGTGACCTAAGTTCCGAGAACATATACCCTTACACTGATGACGATATTGGGTATAAGTAGTAAGAACTCATTCATCTTCGTATTGACAAGACAAACCATCCAATAGTGCTCCAATATTATTAATATTTATTACTTAAATAAAGTAATCACCTATTCATTGGAGATTTATGATAATCAAGTCATTAACATGTTTGGGTCAAAATTAAAATTTTAATTTAAAAATATATAATGCATATCCAATATGACTTATGCATAATTAAATTAAAATACAAAGGCATAGATTCAAATACATCTCAACCATGCAAAATGTGTTGTGTGGTTAAGCATTGCTCCTGATACCATTCTATTAGAGCGGATGTGGAACCCATAGGGACGGATCGGTGCTTCGTGTAGAGGAAGTGGGTCTAACCCATGGATATATAGGATGTGTGTATTTTAAAATATTATATTTAAAACTACATTTCTTTTCGAGCCCGTAAGAAAAAAAATAGGGACCCAAACGGAGTCTGGAAACTCTGGAACGGAGAAAATGAAGTTTCAGTATGTATCAGCTCTGTGCGTCGCGACTCTAGAGCTTGGGCATCGAGACGCTACAAAGTGTGAGAGCAACTGCGAGAGCTGAACATCTCAGCATCGTGACGCGGAAAGGTAGGCGTCGCGACGCGCCCAGGCCTAATGCTCAGTGTCGCGACGCTGAGGGGTCAGAGTCGTGACATTACCCTCGGTAGTGAGCATTTCAACTTCAAACCAATACTAACCACTTCCATTTTATCCAAATATTTCAAATACACCTAAAATCTAATTTTAGCATCATAACCACCATCAACACATGTTATACAACTAACATACATATATTCTAAAAACATATATGTATTTGTTTGAATATAAACACAAAGCAATTTAGAATCCCACTATGAAATGTCTCATGAACAATTTTAGTTCACCCAAAGGTGATCAAGAGATTCTATAATGGTAGCAATAGCTCTAAGCTTTAATATAGAGTTCAAACTCTAATTAATTGTTCCATATCTAATATAAACATCTTTGACTCAATTACAAGCATATTGTGTTTATACTTCCAAAGTATCCGTACACAATTTATTAGCCGAATTTCAACTTTAAGCTATGTAATCATGCATCCAATATATAATTAATTACTATATATCTCACTAATTAAAACTCACTAATGAAGAGCATAGCTTAGGAGAAGATCAAACATTACCTAGTAAGTTTATACAAAGATCCTATCTCATTCTCCTTGTGGAAATTGTTAAAGAACTTCCAAGGTTTAGCAAGCTTCACTCCAAGATCCAATCTTGATTCCAATGCAAGCAAGCTTCACTCCAAGATCCAATCTTGATTTCTCCAAGATGAAATATTGTAGAGATCTTCCAAAGCATCTCTAAACATTTCTCTAACTTAGGCTAATTTCTCCAAGAATTACTTGTATTTAGCTTAGCATTCTCAAGCTCATTTTGCTTTGCTTAAGCTTATTTAAAACCTTCCTAAAGCTTGCTATTTTATAGAAAAACTTAGGCAATTTTTAATTAATAAAAGTTCTAATCAACTTTTATGTGGGCTTAATCTAATTTGTCCAAATATGTATCATTATGTGTGACTAATCACTTTTATCTGTCACTTTGATTTAATCCAATTAAATCAAGACAAATATTAGGAAATGTATTAGCTCAATGTTTTCTACTTTGATTTAATCCAATTAAATCAAGCCAAAATACCTATAATTACATACTTGTAATCACCATAACATCCTCAAATGGTATAGATAATTATGAAATTAAGACAAAGGCCTTATGTAAATATTGAATTAATCTAATTAATCCAATTATGACAAAGTAAATAATCAATGTTATCCAATAACACTTGATTATCTTAGTTGATAATTATAATATCAAATATTATCTTTTATCAAAATTAATCGGCTACCCAAGTGCTCAACGAGTACACTTTATATTGAGACTCTCTAAGTTCAGACATGTTTCTCATATAAGTCTTTCTAATATGTACGCAATTCGGCCACCTTTGAATTCGCGAAGAACACGAACGACCTTTCTGAACTATAAAAGTCGAGGTCATAACATATGTTTAACAATCCCTCCATCATAGGCTATACGAGTTGTGCTTAGGAAACATAGAATACACCGTCAAGTTTCTGAGGCGCACATTTCATGTCGATATGTGTACGATTCCTTACAACTGATGCGATCTACCCTAGGTAATCGGCTTTGGCCAAAGTCTTAAGAATCATGACTTACGCACATGGATACCTAAACCCCTTATGATATACATACGGGCTGACGGATCCTATATTGATTCATACTTGATTAACGAGTGCATCGGTCCACACCCAACGAATATCTAGAGGCCATACCATGAAAGGTTTCTGACATACATGGCATCAAAGTGTGGAAGATCTCACACAAAATCAATGATATCATATAGTCAAAGGATCACATATACAACTCGACTCGAGGAGATTCCTATTGACAGTGGTGTGTACTTCCAACTATTAAGAATCACCTATGAGTCATTTAGTGTTTGGTCCAGCCAATACCCACATATCTGTATGAGCTTCCAAAGCTCATGGTACATTGGGTTAAACTATTGGAACTCCAATTCCAATATACGACATGTGTTAGTCTTCTAGGTTATAAGAATTCGATCATATTCCAAAACCAACAACTATGAATATATATATACACATACTTTAAGAATAGTTTATAATAGTAATACTTATCCCAATATTGGACCACCTAGTGTTCAGTATTACTACATGACTATTCTAAGGTCGATGTCATTCTTAGCATATTTATACATCAATCTAATATGCATAATAATGATACCATTAATATGGTTTGAAATGAAAATGTAGTTATTTTATTAATAAATTATAAAATATAATCTACTATACATTATTCGAATTAGTGCTCCAAGAACCAACTCCAATAACTACGTGATTTCCTTATGAATGTATGTGGTTTCATAGACAGATCTGATCAAATATATGCCCAACAGACCCTTGGTCACTGGAAGGATTGACATAAAAAATGAGCAGAAGCTTCAGATGTATAGAATTGAAAAGACTCATTGGATTCTGCAATTTGATAGCTTCAGTATAGAAAGTTTTCGCAAGAGCCGAGGTCGTTATCACTTTTCCTACAAAAGGCAAAATAAAATTATAATAAGATTATCATTCAATTTGGAGTTTGAATGCACTAACAACCAGATGGAATATGAAGCACTCATAATTGGGTTGGAAATCCTCAAGGAATTGGGAGCAGAAATTACCTTGATCAAACGGGGATTCACAACTAGTATTGAAACAAATAATATGAGAACATAAGTGCAACAGTTTTTCACTAGCTCCGTACTTCACAGTAGCTATACAACTCCTGGAGTCTTTAGAGGAAGTGACATTCCAACATGTTCCAAGGGAAGAAATCTGGGAAGTAGATCAGCTAGCACGAATTGCTTCTAGCATGAAAATGTCGGAAGAGCTCATACACAAGCTAGTCCTCATACATAAGTGTACACATCCTTACATCCAGGAGAGAAGAATTAATGTATAAGTCTTCAATACCGATGCAAAAATAACTGGAGATTGGAGGGAGAAATTTAAGAAGTACATAAAGAATCCAAATGCAAAAGCTCTTCACAGGCTCAAAGTTCAAGTACAAAATTTTATTTTTCTAGAAGGAGAGTTATACAGGAAGAGATTTGATGGGCTTCTCCTAAGGTTTTTGAGTTTTCTTGATGCAATGGAGGTGATAAAGCAAGTTCATGAAGGAATATGTAGTGCTCACTAGGCAGGAATAAAAATGAGATGGCTTTTTAGGAGACATGGCTATTATTGGCCAACCATCTTTAAAAACTGTATCAGTTACTCAAAAGAGTGCCAATAGTGCCAGAAATATAGAGCCATTTAAAGAGTTCCTGCGAGCGACTTGTACTCAGTAGTAAAGTCCTGGCCATTCCAAGGATGGGTCATAGACCTGATTGGAAAAGTATACTCGGCTTCTCCAAAGGGCCACAGTTTCATCATTGTGGCTATAGACTACTTTACGAAGTGAGTTGAGGTTATACCTTTGAAAAAAATGGAGCAGAATGATGTAATCCAGTTCGTCAAGGAAAACCTCATCCATAGGTTTGGAATTCCTCAATCCATAACAATGGATTAATGCACCATGTTTACAGAAGAAGAGATAAAGGATTTTGCAGAAAATTACGAGATCAAGTTGATTAACTCCATGCCTCAATACCCATAGGCCAATGGAAAAATAGAAGCTTCAAATAAAATACTAATTGGCATCTTATAGAAGATGATTAAGGAAAATGTAAGAGATTGGCACAAGCTCATCTCAGAAACTCTATAGGCATACAAGACTTCGAAGAGGAGTGCAACATGTATAAGCCCATTCTCCCCCACCTTTGGTTATGATGAAGTCCTGCCAATGGAAGTCGTAGTTCCTTCATTGAAAGTGTCCAGACAGAATGAGTACTGAGGAACACAACGAGACCATGGTAATAGAGTTAGAAGGATTAGATGAGCAAATGATGCATGTCTTTAATAATTAGGTGGTTCAGAAAAAGAATATCTCTAGGACATACAACAAAATTGTGAAAAAGAAAAATTTCTCAGTATGGGATCTGATATGAAAACTGACCCAACCAATAGGACAGAAAGATAGAGAATTCGATAAGTGGTCTCATAACAAGGAATGGACATTCAGAATCCTGAAAATATTAAGAGGAAACCCATACTAATTGGAGAGTCTCGATGGAGAACACAATAAAAGATTCATCAATGGTCAGTATCATAAAAAATATTTTCCCACTATGTGGGAATGTATGGATAAGTCTGTGTAAAGGCCAAATTATGGCCTGATGGAGGTCTTCCTTATTGACCACTATGTTTAGTTTTATCTTGACTTTATTGTTCTCTTAGGCCACAAATATGGCTTAAAGTATTGTATGAGTACATCTGATATAAAGCTCGGCTTTTGATGCTACTACACATGAATAAAGTGAGCCAACATATGACTTGCAAAAAGAAAAAGGAAAAAGAAGAATTTAATTTTTTTTTTATGTTAATTGGGCCTTTGGGCCAAAAGTATAACGGGGACATTGTTTGCACCAAAAATATTCAAGCCCAGCCCAATTGCTAGAAGAACCCAGCCTAAGTCCAATGGATCGAGGATAAGAATTATCTAGAAATGGTTCCTTCAAAAAAAGATGAACGTGTAACCGTAGACACCGATTTTCACCTCCGGTCCATAATCGAGAGTTTGAGTGAAGGAGAGCGCTAGCGATCCTGCAAGAAAAAGTAGAGTGAGCGGGGAGCTTCTATCCACCGGTGTAGCGGATGTCGTATGCACTCCGATGCTCAAGTCAGTGGCATAGACGAGCAAATAGCGATGGAAGAACAAGGTTTAAAGTTACCTTGACCTTCGTTAACTGCCGTGAGTGCGGTGGGTTGGTCTTTTGGGGGTGATTGGTTTTGAGTGCTCTGGAGAGAAAGCATTGGGAAAAATATTCATATGATTCTGAATTATACTTCTTTTTATAGGTGATCAGGAAGTGATGCATTAAAGGCCTAACCCTTTGGTTTCAAAACGGCTAATCACGTAAATCATGAAGAAGGCATTTTTTCGGTTGGGTAGTTGATAAATCAATAGGTTGTTTGGTAGGCCTCTATTTGTGTAAGGGCCTGAGAAGGTAATTGGGTCCTTGGCCAAGTCTGGTCTGGATACTGTTTGGAGGGATTGTACAATATCTGACATTGGGTCTAGGGTACAAAGATGGAAATACCCATGGGCCAAATTTGGCCCGTACCGTTTATCTCATACTCTCTAAGTCAAGGATTCCTTAGCTTGGAGATTATTTTGACGAGTACGTCGTCTGGGATCAATGTAGGCGTACCTAAATACTTATGTCGTTTGGACTCATCAAATGTCATACCATGTTGATGGAGCCAAATAAATATCAAGGATGATCCTCAGTTGACCAGTCCTAGATGATGATATTACTTGGTTCTGGGATGATCCTCCATCAACCCGACCTGGGTGGCGATATTGCTTGGACCTGCCAAAAGTCCTAGTGAAAGAAAAAAATAAATGTTAGGAATGATCCTCAGTCAACCATACATGATGATGATCTGGGAGACTGTTACGAGCTATGTGGACTGTTCCCATCGACTGGACTAGATGAAGTTTCAGGTCTTGATTTTGACTCGACAAAATCAAATACATATCAAGGATGATCCTTGGTCGACCCAACCTGAGCATTGATGATGATTAGACCTGGGAAGGTCATTGGTCGACCCGACCTGAGTGTTGATGTTGATTGGACCTGTTAAGAGGACTATCATGTTTAAAGAAAAAAAAATAAACGTTAGGGACGATCCTCAGTCAACCAGATGAGGGCTATGACAATCTCCAGTCGACTAATCCTGCTAATGGTCGGGGGAGTCTTCAATTTCATCCGGACTAAATGAAAGTCCGTTGGCATCTGATAATTCCTTCTGCAGAGCAGTAGTCGATTTCTCCAATTCCTTCGTCCTCTTCAAATTTGCCTCTACATATTTCTAATGAAATAGGGCACACTCTAGAGTCTACAATGAAAATAGAAATTGTTAGTCAAAGGTTGAAGAAATTATTAATGCATCTAGATAGTAGTTTACCTCGTAACTCCGAGCCACTACCATTTTCACCGCCTCCATCGGCCCTAGAGTCATCAGTCGACATTCATCCTCCTCCAATAATAATCATTCTGCAAACTTGGACAAGCTAGATGGATCTGACATCACAGTCCCTGATAAGTGCGATTTATACCCACTTATTCATGCATTCTTAGCTTACTATTTTGTTAGATTCCGTATCATTTAATGTATTTTGTAGTTTCTTTTATGTTTTATTTGTAGGAAGCATTAGGACATGGATCTTGGAGCAATTGTACATGTTTTGGGACCTTATGGACGCATCGAAAGCACGCGGGAAGAGCGGAAAACGCAAAACACAACATTATGAAAAAATACTTGGCGTCACGATTCCCACTTCCTAACGTCGCGACGCGCCCATAAAATTTTGCTATAATAATTCCAGCAAGTTGTATGTCGCGGCGCCACTTTCCGACACCGAGGCGCTGCGCAGACTCCCAGAAATATCAATTTTTAGGGTTTTACATGTACAAGGACTCCAAGACTTTATTATAAATGCACAAGCTCGTCCAAACCCTAGAGAGAGGCTAATACACAACACAAGACACAAAACATATATTTTTAGAGAGATCCATGGAGGAGGATTGAAGAGCGACAAGAGGAGACGAATGCGGTGATGTCCGAAGAGGAAGAGATTCAATTCAGGTTTAATCATCTAGTTTTTTTCTTTAAACTCTAATGTTGTCCATTATGTTCATGACTCTATTGTCATTGTTTTTATCTTTAGTCATGAACTAACTCCATAATTCTATAGGATGATGTAACTAATGCGTGAACCTATGTATTGTTTGTCAATTTAATTGCTATGAAGTTTTATTCAGTTTATTTAAATTCTCTTGCGTTTAATGCTTCTTGTTTGTTGGCCACAACTTTGATGATTATATGTTTAGAATCTATCTCTCGGGAGAGAGGGATTTTGAATAAGATCTAAAGAATATAACCTAGGAGTTTTATAGAATTCAGGAGAATCTATAGTTTCTTTAGAGTCGTTAGCACAGAATCACAGAACGTAATGAATTGTTGATTACTAGATTTTTATAGGGATACCGAAGTCTATAATTAATAATCTTTCACTATTGCTCTGGAGAGGGAGTGAATACTTTAAGATTTTTGACTTATAAACAATGTAACTAAATAAGGATTGATTGGCATAACAAATACATATGGGATAGGTAGGTGAAATCAAACTCTAAAATCTCTTTCGTATTGGTTTCTCATACTTAAATATTTTCATATCTTATTTAATATTAGTTTAATCTTAATTAATTATTTTCTAAATAAAATTAGGTTTACTAATTATAGTTTTTGGTGTGAGTTGAACACAATCCCTATGGGTTCGACACTCTTCACTCATCTTTACTAAAACTTGACACCGTACATTTGCGGTACGATATAAAATATCACAACAGTCGCACTCCGCAGAATCTTGATAACCACGTTCTCCAGGTCTTCTTCTAGGTCAATCAATGACTTCTTCTTTCTTGAAGACTGACCCGCCCCAGTCGACACTTTTCAGGCGACCTCCGTAGAAGGTTTGACATGAGCTTTCTTCTTGGATCTTGGAGGTTTAGAAACCATCTCAATTTCCTTCCCCTTGGCCTTCTTGCTTTTCCTCTTGGAGAGCATTTCCTCCATCGATGAAGCTTGAAGCGATTTGCCATAATCTCTGTTGCGCACAAACCGAAAAAAAGAATGGCTCTTGTGCACGAGTTGACACGCCTAGGTATTCTGAATAACGGCCAAAATATATTTAGTAAGGGCCAAGGGGATACTTTTAGAATCGAACACATCCCTTTACAACGGTGTCAACCTCAACCTTTTCTCATCCAATATGACTCTCCAATTCCTCTCTACAGCGGGTATACTCAATAAATAATTGGTGTTTGCAACGACACCTGAAGTCACGTCAAAAGTACGATTTCGAGTCGAACCTGCCATAAAAAAGAAGGGAATGAATATCAACCAACCGACATAACAAAAAGCAATGTCATACATAAAATTCCACACTCACTCGTGATACTCCAATATTCGGGGATACGACCAGCCCCAGTCGACCCAAATACACTTTTTCCTCTAACAAAACATAGAACTTATGCCAACCTCCTCGATCATTATGGTTAGACCAGATATCAGATGCTCCCTCTTTTATCGAAGAAACAAGTGGTATTTCCCCTTCTCGACCACATGCTCCCTCAAGTAGTAAGTATAAATGAGATATTTTACCCCGAACCTGATCCTCAATTCGTATGTCATGCATTCAATCGACAGTAGCACTCTTCATATATTGGGCATCAGTTACGACAGAGCAATCTCATAATGATCCAATACCTGCCACACCAACCAAGGTAATGGAAACCTAAGT
This sequence comes from Zanthoxylum bungeanum, assembly GCA_019454045.1. NCBI lineage: Eukaryota > Viridiplantae > Streptophyta > Magnoliopsida > Sapindales > Rutaceae > Zanthoxylum > Zanthoxylum bungeanum. The sequence goes on along the minus strand of SKCR01027940.1, from coordinate 6,025 downwards.
CCATCAGCAGACAGACGTTCATAAAACCCAAACCATCTAGGAACTTTGAAATCAATCCTCTCACTCGACGATGCTAACCTCACCTCAACTGACTGTGGGAACCTATATTTTAATTTCATATCCCTCATGGATCTTTCGGTCACTCAACTCACTAGATTATTTATTAGTATGTTTGTCGGCTCACTAGTATTTGAAATCTCACTCGACTCCCAATCCGCCAGCACCATTCTTAATGGAGGAATGTCCTTGAGGATACCTAAAAGAGGTTCTACAGTCAAAAAAACTCGGGTATCATGACCACCCCCACTCGACTCTCCAATATCAGACTCACTCACAAATCTTAGAACGGGCGAGGTGATCTGTAAGGGTGAAACTGCATACATCTCCATCGGAGTGTCACTGGAACTCGAAGAACTCTTGATCGACATAAGGTCTCAGACTAGAAACATTTAACCTTCTTAAATTCTATACCCCAGAAGATCAAACTACCCACAAACACAATCTAAACAATCCTCTGAGTATCTTGAAGATTAAATAGCCTATTTAACTAAAAACAAGATAAATCTACGCTAAGAATAATTGAAGATGCTGAAGAACACGGAGAATGTATGTGAGGTACCTTGGAAATTAGAAGAGCTCTTCCAACTTGCGAAACGAGAGAGATTGTGTGAATGAAGCAAATGAGCCTCCAAGGCTCTCTTATACCTTCCTCGATTTGGTGCCTCAAATTCCCACCTAAAGATGCCTCGAAGCTCCCGTTAGGGCTACCTATATTAATTGAAGGTCCAAAGCTTTCTAAGGCCCATTTTGTCTCCATTAAAGTACAATCAACAAAGAGAGTAAAACATGAGTGTCGACTGAAAGAACCATATTTACTCGGGATTGGATGACAATGAATGATCAATATCCTCCAAGCAACAGATAAAAGACACCCCTCTCTCTATTGGAATCGCTTTCCATACCACTTATCCAGACGACAGAGAAACAACATATCATCTATTTACAAAGACATGCTGTTATCTTACTCGGCGTGAGATATTACTCAAATCCGGAGAGCCATCAAATTTCCTCATACGACACTGTTCTAGAACATGTATTGATGTCTTTATACCTACTAGTAACCATATTTTTGATACAAGCTATTGGTCCATGCGACGCGATAATAAGGGGTCAAACTATTTAATCAACCGATAAGACAACATGTATTTCATTTGACAATGAGTATTTCTTAAACAACTTAGCATAAAAGAACATGTCATATTCGACACGACGAGATGAGACAGTTGAATTTGAATTCACAAATAGTCCACTTGATGCAGCTTATAGCTTATTGAATGAAGTCCATCTTTTGCTCCAAATAATTTTGTTTCACCGACATATATTGAGTGATCAACATGTAGTTCATTCAACAGAACTCTCATACGACAGGTATATGAATTCTCCCATTAACTACTAACCATGTTGGCGATTTCAGCCATGCAGCGGTTATGAAATATTATAATGTTTTTGATATTTTGAGATGATTTATTTTGAATTTTTATAGATTGGGGGAAAAATCCAATCTCAGAGACTTTTGAAATTGATGAATTATGGAATTGACGGATACAGCAGACATGTGCACATGTAGTTTCAGGACTAGGATGACGGTACTGCATGACTCCCCTAGATCTTAGTTCCAGGGCCAGAATGACATCATTGATTAGCACTCATGTATCTAGTTCAGTGACTTGGTGGACGACGATACGTAATTCCCAAGGCACTAGTTAGGCGTGTGGGGGACGACGATACGTAACGGCCCCATATGTCAGTTATTTTCCAGATGAGATTTTCAGAAATAACAGTTTTATGAAAGAGTTTCAGAAAGAATTAGTTTTACGAGAGATCTCAGAGTTTTACAGAAAGAAAGAAGTTTCCAGAAAAGTTTTGTAGAAAGAGATTTGTTTTCAGATAAAAAGAGTTTTCGAAAAAGATTAGTTTTCTTGTAAAATAAGAAGATTTCGGTTTCAGGAAAGAAATTTTTCCTAAAGCATTTTAGTTCTCGTTTTAAACTATCCACTCACTAGGTCGTTCAAACGATCTAACCCCCTCACTCTCTAGTGTTTTCTGTTTTGCAGGTTTACTCAGAGGACGAGCTCGAGAGGATGGATACCGATGGCAGTCACTAGGGTTATTGGGTTCATTTGGCAGTCAAGTCCGAGGTATAGAGGTGGCCATCGGTCTGGTTCGGTTCCGAACTGAACCGAACCGAAATGTTCCAGTTCAGTTCCGGTTTCATTCGTTTTTTTTAATTTTAATAATGATTTTTTAAAACAAATTAAAACGATTCCACCGTAAAACCGCTGGAACCGGACGGTTCCAACGGTTACCATCCGGTTCCAACGGTTCTTTTCGGTTCGATCAGGGGTGAACCCTAACCGAACCGAAAATTTTCGGTTCCTATTCCGGAACAGAAATCAGTTGGAACCGGAACCGTAACCACCTCTACCGAGGTATATGGATCAGTGAAAGTCAATGTTGTAATAGTTAAAGTACAAGTCAAGTTTAAGTTACATGAGAGTCTTTACTTTGGTTGTCAGAGTCAAAGTTACCAGAATTTAGCATAATAAGTTCAGAGATATAAAAGGCAAAGTTTACTTAATGAAATTAAGTTGGGCAAGTCGCCCTTAAATGTAAGTGTGTGATTCATGTTTATCAAATAATTAGAAAAACAGTAGTGTTAAAATAATATGTCAGTTAGTTAGCGGCTAAGGGTGATATGGTGACATATCTCCTATCGGTAGTCTCTCCGAGAAGAGGATGTTACAAATATAAAATCACATATCGCGAATCCCTCAAAACTGTTCGGATCGAAAGTCGTATTCATACCGAAATCTTCTGAAGAATACATCTTTTTATTAAAAAAATTAAAAACATAAAAATAGAAAATACATTCACACTATATGCAAAGACAATTCACAAATAAATCAAAAGTTTTATCGATAAATTAACAATTTAAATACTATAAACAAATAAAAATATTACAAACATATTAATATATATATATATATATACATGATTTTTTTTAGTTTATGTCCGGGCCGGCCCGGGCCCGGGCCAAAAATACCCGAGCCGGACTTTTGAATATAAAGCTCGGCCCATATTTTTTTACTTTGGGTTGGGCCAAATCCGAGATGAGCCGGACCGGACCCGGATTTTTCTGCTATATTGAAAACAAAAGCCTGGTGGCCAATGGGTTCCCTAGAAAGAAGAGCGTAGGGTTGGAAGTCAAAGAGAGGGAAAGAAAAACAGAGGAATTGAAGAACAAAAGGCGACACTGATGGAAGAAAGAAAGAGTGGAAATGAAGGGAAAAGAGCACAGCAAAGGACAAGAATAAAACGAAAAAAGTGGAAAAAGAAAGAGAAAAGAAAGGAAGAGGTAAAGAATGAATGAAAAAGGTGGAAGGAAAAAGGAAATAATGAGAGAAAGCAAGAAATTTCTTGCCGCCGACCATAAGGACTGTGGTATGCTCGGCGGCAGTGCTAAGCCAAAAAGCATCAGGATTTTTTTTTTTTTTTTTTTTTTTTTTTTATTTTTTTTGAGTTGAGAGAAAAAGCTTCGGGTAGAATTTTGTCTTTTTCCGAGACACAGTACACTTGTTTTGCCATTAACAATTCATCATATCTCTGTCTGAAAGCAAAACGATTCAACCCCTCAAGGTTCTTCGTCTTCCATTTCTCAACTTTACTCTTTTTGTTCTGTTCTGATTCTGTTTCGGTTTAATTATTATTATTATTATTATTTTCATATGTAGCAGAGCTTCGTGGGTGTTAATATGAGCAGCCAGCAGGTAACTTCCCCAATCAAAAGCCCAAATTCGGATAAGTTCCGGCTCTTCTTCAACCGCTGCTCAGAAACCAAATTCAAAGCCCACCCAGGTAATTTACATGAGCTAAATACATTTTTTCCGAAAGGTTCGAAATCCTACCGTCAAACCACCCAATTCGAGCTTAAACGGAGCAGTAAAACCTCTGACGTCCCATATTCTTACAAGAAATACACCCCTGAACTCAAACTCAGGACCCGTCAACCAAATCCTAGGCCCTTTACCGGGCATGAGCTACATAAATGCCCATCGTAAAATAAGCTTCTGACTGTCTCATGTTCTTACAAGAAATACACCGTTGAACTCAAACTCAGGACCTGTCAACCAAATTCTAGGCCCTTTACCGGACATGAGCTACATAATTGCCCATTGTAAAACAGGCTTTTTATTATTGCTTGTTCATATACATCTACAATATTTTTATCTTTCATGTATTACGCTTACTTTAGGCAGCAATTATAACTTTGTTTTAGTTATTGGGTATATATATATATAAATGTTGGCTGAGGGAAAGGTGATGTTTATGATTTTTAGAAATTTCTCAGGCAACTCATTATGGTAAGTGTTCGTTTGGTATGTCTTTTAGTAAAATTAAAGAGCTTTTTTTTTTTTTTTTTTTTTTTAAATTTCAAAAGCTCTCTTTAAAATTTTGGGTGGTGTTTGGTTGTATTTTGAGTAGGGTTTTAGGAATTAAAATAGCTATTTTGTCTTTATTAGCAAAAACTTAAAATTTGGGCATTTGGAAGTAGAAGTTGAAAAACTTTTATAAAGAGTTAATTTGTCTAGAATATCTTTATTTTTATTTCATTACATTATTTCATTTCTTTTATAACACAACTTAAAAAATTTGTCCGTTAATGTAATTTTACAATTTCTAAAAAAAGCTATCATTAACAACCAAGCACCTAATTTTTAGGGTGAGCAAATAGCCGGGCTTTGAAAAACTCTTCTCCAATTCAAGTATTGTTTATTGATGTTTTCAAAATTTTAGAAAAACTCAGTTTCTTAAAATTTGAATTGATGTTTTTATTGTGTTTTACTAAGTCTGAACTTAAATAAATAAGCTTAAAATTATGGAGGGTTTTTTAAAGTTCGGCCCATTTACTCACCCTACTATTTTTTTTTTCAAAAACTCTACTTATAAAAGCTCTACTTGAAAAAACTCGAAAAGCTATACCAAACGGAGCCTAAGTGTGAGTAGTTGGTGAGTGAGCATAAGATGACAAGTAAATGCTGGTGTTTTAGTTAACATTTTAGTAGTTGTGCTTTCAAAATTAAGTAGAACCACCTCAGTTCCAAATCCAAACATAGTTTGAAGGAGCGCGTCATATATTTGTATTTTGACTTCTTACTAATTGTCCTGACATCTTTAATTTATTGCATTTCAATAGAGAGACATTTCGTCATTTGGTATATTTAGTAGAATAGTTTATGAAGAATCTTCTCTGAGAAGGTTGGGAAGAAGGTTTTTTATGTCCATATTTGTTTGCTTTGAGAATTTACTGCATTCTTTGTATTGAACTTGTGATGAAAAATGTTTTATGTTTGCCTATGTGTCTATGACAAGCTCAATATGGATCTCAGGTTGTCTACTCTAAATGTGTTACTTGGCTGCCTCACTAACACCTTTCCTAATTTTATTCAAAGTTCTGTCTTTAACATTTGTAATTAACTCTGACTTGTAGGTAAACAATTCATCTCCAAATGGAGCAAGAACTTCCAATTTGCTTCAGGCTAGAGAGTTGAGCAGTAATTGCTTCAGGTTAGAGACAACGAGGGTCTTCTACCAGACCTGGTAGAAGACACCGGATATCTTACTCACTTGTCAAAGAACTGATCGAGATACTAATAAATAATGGGTTGAGGTATCTTCTACATTTTTTTTTAAATTTGTTTTTGTATATTTTTTTCCTAGATATGATTGTGTGCCCTTTGTGTGTAACTGTAATACCACATGACAAGAACTCTTCTTGTGGGTGGATGCTACATCAAGTTACCAAAGTTTTTCAGTCAGTTAACTTTGTTTTGCATACACTAATTCCTTGAAAGGAGATCATTCCTGTTACTATCTTATCTTTCATTTCATATGATGACTACCCCAATACTCAGTGGCGGAGCCACATTCATGGCAGACTGCCCACATTCATGGCAGTGGGGGCAGT
>SKCR01027939.1:0-103353 GCA_019454045.1 Zanthoxylum bungeanum | reverse complement strand
GTCGACTGGATCAGATGAAGGTTCAAGATGATCTCCAGTCGACTAGACCTGAAGAAGGTCCAGATGAGTCTTCAATATTGTCTAGACCATATGAAAGTCCAAGTCTTCAACTTGACCTGTCATATGACTAATGTTTACTGGACTCCAAGTGCCATAAAAGGGACGATGTTGGTCGGTCCCACCGTATCGATTAGTACTGTTGTGTCGACTGGAACCACTATGTCATATGATATTGCTTGTGAACTTGAAACTACAAACATGGTTAGTGATAAGGAGAGAACACTTTTACCCGTCCACTGGAGATTATGCCGGCTGAACCCGTTGGTGATTCTTGGGTGTCTACTAGATTAAGGACTATGTTATGTCGTATAGACTGGAAGGAAATCCTTTGATGTTATCTAAAGTATATGACAGTCCCTTCATATCTTACGGACCAAAGGAAAGCTCTTTGATGTCACCAGATGCCCTTCTTGGTCGGCTAGAAAAAAATGTCACTTATTCCATGTCGTTATGAAAAGATGTCATTGATAGTGGGTGCCTCTTTATCGACTGGGTCTGTTGGAAGTTGGGGAATATGTTATTGCATCGACTGGGGGAGACAAACTACCCTTCATATCGTCTAAGCTAAATATGTATCTCCCAAACTATATGGTTGAATCTTCGAAGGGTGGATTGTCCCCATGTGATAATGAAGTTCGCCACTTTCTAAGCGTAGAACCCGATTGGGTTTCCCGAGATAGGCCTCAAAGGTTTAAGGCCCACATCTACTCGATATTGTAGCCCTAGCGAGTGTTCCGAGGCGGCTTTAGGCGGGAAAAGAGGTGCCACTTGGGAGAGGAGCATAAGTGAGATTTGGAGGCTCATTTTTTTCATTCCAATGATTCATTTAAGTTTGCCAGTGGGAAGAGCTCTTAACTCGTTCAACGTACTTTTCTACCTTCTTGTTTTGTTCTTCAGTTTCTTCAATTGTTCATAGAGTATATTCAATCTATTCTTGATTAATTTTGGCTATTTGATCGTTAGGGGTTTGGTAAGATTTAAGAAATTATGTTTGAGGATTATGGTAGTTTAATCCTTATGGAGTAAAGATCCCAAAGACTTGGTTGTTTATAAGCTTAACATTATGTAGTCGTTTAAACAGATTTCGAGTGAGAGTTTTAGTAATACCCATATAGAGATGTATGTCGGATCTTCTGATAGAGCTTTAGGGTCTCATAGTGAGTCGGCTAAGGAAGAAGCCAGTTTCGAGTGGTTGCATGAATGTTTATATGAGGCTGAGATACTGACAATATTCAAGCCACCCCTAGGAGTGCCTAAGGACGTAAGACCACTCAGGACCTTACCTGAAACGAGGGAGTCAAGTGGGAACCTGAGCACGAGCGAACCAACAAATATATCAACCAGGAACCATGCGATTCGAGCGACCGAACAATCGATGATAGAAATGATATTGAGTTATAGATTCCCTAATTCGGTTGAGATCAGGTTGGCTACATCGAGTGAAAGAATTGACTAGAAAATACTTAAATGGAAAAGGTTCTACGAGCATCCATTTGCTGATGGGCTAAGGTTCTCAGTGCTTAAGCTGGTATATGAGGTGCTGAATCACTATGAGTTGGCCCCTCGCAATTGATGCCCAACACTGTGAGGATATTATTATCAATTGAATGTCTGTCGTTTGAGCTGGGAATTGATTTTGGGGTGATAGATTTGTTGTATACCTACCACCTGAAAGAGTACTTGACGGAGAATGAGAGATACCATTTGTATTTTCGACAGAAGAAAAAGCATTTAGTGCTGGGGCTCACAACAAATGATAGGGGAGACTGGCAGAAGTTTTACTTCTTCGTGGGGGGAGATTATCTTCGGGTTGGTGGAGCTGGCCGAATCCCCGAGCAATGGAGTCCATCAAGTGAGTGTTTTCCTTCATTTTTCTTTAATTACTTCGATTGACTAGAGCTCATTTCTTTTCATTTTGTAGGTCTACTCCGCAATAAAGCATTCAACACCACTAACAGCATCGTCTCAAATATGAAATACATCTTGTGCCTGCCTACTCTTGAAAGAAATTGGAGGTCTGTTATGGAAGAGAGAAGACTAAGACTAACACCACTATGGAAGGAGATTTTGATATGGAAGGTATCCATTTGGATCTTAGTAGACTAATATTGGCCGTGGTAGTGGGCACTTGGTCATGTCGACTATTCTTCGGGAGGCTTCTATTTTTAAAGCCACTAACAGACGAAGAAATTTTGTACGCAGAAGAGATTATGTCGGGTCGCTTCAAACTTCCTTCTTTCGAATAGATAAAGGCTAAGAATAATAGCAAGAAAGCAAAAGAGAAAGAGCCTGAGGCCTTGGAAATTGAGGCTCATGCATCAAAGGGTATGGTGTCAACTGGGCCTTTCTCTGTTGTATCAAGGTAATCGGATGAGATGACAGTGGCATCCAAGAAAAAGAAAGATATGGCCGAGCTAGATGAGGACTTGGAGAATGTCATAGTCAGAATCCTTCATGGCTGGACTGTCAATTTTGACCCTTTTAGCCTCTCAAAGTTTGTCAAAAGACTCTTACTTGAAGAAGACGAGCATCGGTTGGCCGAGCTGGGCTCCCTGGAGTCGATCAAGAAAGTTGTGGCCCTGAAATGCCGGGTATGGATTCTTAATAGTTGTCTTTTTTTTTTGTTTCGTCGAGTGGGCGCTAACCTTAGCATTTTCCAAGCCCTCGAATGTAACCCGTTTGTCCAAGAGTACATCGAGTCGAGCCAATGACGAGTAAGAGATTTGGAGAAATTCAACACAACTGTAAGGATGGATAATGCTGAGCTGAAAGCAGCGCTTGAATCTTCTGAGAAGAAGGTGAAGAGGGTCGAGAAAAAGGTTGAGTTGACTTGGGCGATGCTGAAACTAGAGCGAGACTTGTCCAAGGCCCGAGAAAGAGGCCTTTAAGGAAAATGTGGAGTTATTGAGGAATGAGAAGAACTAATGGAGCGATTGGAGAGAGTCACCTATGAGGCCATGTCAGCTGAGCTAACCTATGAAGCAATTCCTGACGGGGGAACATAAAATATAGACTCATAAGAAATGGATCAAGGAGCACGCTAAGTTTGAGGCCGGGCTCCCATCATCGGATGAAGAAGTGGATGAGGATGAGGAATTCATCCCCGGGGGTGAATGGGGTTATGAGGCCGCAGCGGAAAATATTGCAGTTGAGGAGAAATCTGCTGAAATGGAGTAGGTTCCTAAGGATATTGAAGTAAATATTATGGAAACTGCTGAATGGTCTGGTTAGCGGGAAGTAAAGACTGCAAAAATAGAGGTTGACCCCTTTTCTGACACTCAAGATACCCCTATCATCGACATCCCTCCTGCTGAAGTCCCATATTATGAAGGCATTGAAGACTGGCTTTCCCTTTTGTATTAGCTTGTTTGATGCGTATTTTATTAATAATCTAGTTGTTTGGTTAGTTTTTTGACTAAAAAATCTTAGTTTGAGGAAGACGCTTTGACTCTAGTGTTGCCTTAAGTCTTTGGATCAGATGAAGGCCAAGTCCAAGTTGCTTCAGTTTAAAGTCGCCTTAAGACTTAGGCTTGATCGTGTGGTCTTTATGTTAACTTGAGGTTCAGGTTTAGATGAGGAATGAGTCTTAGTTGTCTGGGATTAATGTCGGCTCAGAACGTAGGCTCAAAATGAAGCCAAGTCTTGATGTCTTGGTAGCATCATCAACTCAAGACTTCAATGTCTTATGAGATTGATAAATTTGAACAACTTAATTTTACTAAGGGGGTTTGTCCCCAAGTCTTGAGTCTAGCAACAATAGTAAATTTGGGAAAGTTTAAGAGAAAATTCTAATTAAATTCTAAGTTCTACAAGTAATAGTCTCTCTGCCCCCTAGTTAGAGAGTGGCCACTTACCGAGTGGTCAGTCTATAACTACTAGTTGGTTTAGGTCTACCGGTAGAATCGCTTGAGATGCACAGCATTCCAGCTGTTTTGGATTGGCTTTATATACGTTATCATAAACTTATATGGTATTTGTCCAACGACCTTTTTAATGACGTATAGGCTTTCCCATGTAAGTCCAAGCTTCCCCTACCCAATTTCATTAGTGTTCTGAAAGAATTTGCGTATGACCCATTCTTCTTCTTTGAAAGCTCGACAACTACAATTCTTGTTAGAGTGTTTAGCCATCCTCTACTGGTGGGCAACGAGTCGTATCAAGGTGTGTTACCTTAACCTGTCAATGGCGTCGAGGCTATGAATCATAAGCTGTCTGTTAGATTCCTCGTAGAGTCATTAGTAGCATGGGGATATGATGCTTCCTTCGACTGGAAAGACTACTTCGACTCCAAATACTAGTGAGAAGGGTATTTCGCTAGTCGACGAGTGAGCTGTCATTCGGTAGGACTAAAACACTCATGAAAGCTCGTCTGCCCATGCTCCTTTAACTTTCTCCAGTCACTTTTTAGTGTACTGATAATAATCTTGTTTGAAGACTCGACTTGATAGTTAGCTTGTGCGAAGCGTGGAGTCGAGAAGCTGAATTTGATCGCCTAATTTCTGCAAAAGTCTGGAAATCGATGATTGATGAATTATGAGCCATTATCACTCACTATCTATCTTGGTAGCCGGAAATAATAGATGATGTGCTTTCAAATGAATTTTTTGACTTCATGGTCTCGTATCATGGTAATGACCTTAGCTTCAATCCACTTGGAGTAGTAATATGTGAGTAAAAACATATAGACTCATTAACCCGGAGCTATTTGGGAGTTTTCCTACGATGTCTATGTCTCATTTCATAAATGGCCAAATGGATAAAATAAAGTTGAGTCTCTTAGACGGTATGTGTGAGACTAGGGCGAACCTCTAACATTTATCACATTTATAGGCAAAGTCTACAATGTCGGCTCACATGGTGGGCCAATAATACCCTACTGTATGGGCTTGCCATGCCAAACTTCTTCCTTCGAAGTAGTTAATATATTATCCTTCATGTAACTCAGCCAATATATATTGGGCTTCTTCGGGAGTGACACACATGAGGTAGGGCCCAAAATAGGATACTTCAAGAACTGATCATCATACAATGTGAACCTCGCAGCTTGACGCTGGATTTTCTGAGCTTCGGCCTTGTCGGGTGGGAGTGTGTCATCTTTTATATATTTCTCTAGTGAAGTCATCCAAAAGTCGACTGGACTAAAGAATGAGATGTCTCAGGTGTCTTCTTTTCAGATGGCTGGCCATTGCATGTATAGTATTGAAATAGACCCATTGCATAGTCAAACCAATGATGGCTAGCGAGTCTGCATGGGAGTTCTCAACTTTAGGTACCAGTGAAATTATAAATTTCACCCTTTTGTAAATAAGAAGTCATTTGTGAATCATGTCTCATATAACCTTTGAAGCTGATTGACGATGAGTTGACTGATTGAACCTCGATCATTTTACTCCAAGATCCTCAGCCAAGGTTCGTACTCAGTTTCTTTAGTGGTGACTTTGAAACCACACTTGATTATTTGTTGCAGCGTGTCACCTTCAAGGGTGGTAAGTACAAGTCTAAGTTCGCATCATCTTTTGTTGCTTTAACCATCCATGGCAAGTCTCCACATTATAGCTAGATAGATAGACTAAATCTCCAAATCGATTTTTCTTGTAGACTCGGGGAGAAATCAACCATGAAGTCTGCCAGTACTTGTGGCTTGATCACGGTTCAGGGTTGGTAAGTTAGTTTATGTTCCCCTAGCTCCACGACCCAATTGATTAGTCTCCCAGAGAGCTCGGGTTTATGGAGTATGTTCCTCATTGGTAAAACGGTGTAGACTATGATTGGAAGTCATTGGAAGTAGGGGCAAAGTTTCATAGTCACTGTTATCAAGGTGAGTACCAGTTTTTGCATCTGAGTGTCGTAAGTAGGGGTGGCAAAACGAATCAATGAATCAAATTTGTATCGAATCTTAAATAAATCAAATCAAAATATGATGGATTTGTATTCGATTCATTTATTAAATGAATCTTAATATCAAGATTCGTATTCGATTTATTTATTAAATTAATCGAATACGAATATTTATTTAGTCATGATATTATTAAATAACATAATTTATCATAATTTATTTATATCGATTCTTCATAAATATATACATATGTAATATGCAATTAATATATATACTAAAAATACCTCACCAAATATCGATAATATTTTTTTCTATGGTAATAAGCCATAAATTCTCAAATCTTAATTGAAAAATAACAATAACTAGTAAAAGAAAATAATAAAACGAATCTTAAACGAATGAATGAATCAATGAGCTTAAATTCATATTGGATATGTTTAATAAATGAATCGAATCGAATTGACCTAAACGAATCCATTTTTCAAACCATATTCACTTTAAAGCGAATTGAATCGAATCGAATGAATAAACGAATCCTAACTGATATTGCCACCCCTAGTTGCGAGTCTTTACATCAAGTAGGGCTCTACTCACATAGTCTACTAGATGTTAAGCCTCATCTTCTTCTCGCACTAGGACTACGCTGACGCTTGTTCAGATACCCCTAAATAATTGTAAAGCCCCTCATTGTCATCTAGCTTGAAGCGAAGCAGTGGAGTGGTTAGTTACTTCTTGAGTTCCTTCAAAGCTTCTTCTCATGTTGAAGTCTATTTAAAGTCCTTTGCATTCTTGAAGGTGGAGAAGAACGATAAACCTTTTTTCTAGGGACTTGGAGATGAACTTTTCAGAGCTGTTATTCTCCTCGCGAGTTGCATGACATCTTTCAGATATGTGGGGAGAGGATATCGAGGATGGACCTGATCTGATCTGGGTGGGCTTCAATCTATCATTGAGTGACCCCGTAACCTTACTCAATGACTTTACTAACATGTCATCAATATAAACTTCTATTGTTTTCCCTATCTATTGGAAAACATCTTATTGACAAGACGCTAGTATATAGCCCCGACATTCTTAAGTCCAAAGGGCATTACCTTGTAGCAATAAATTCCTCTGTTGGTGATGAATGCCTTCTTCTTCGAGTCATTTGGATGCATGAGAATCTGATTGTAGCCTAAGTAGGCATCCATGAAGCTCAACAACTTATGTCCAGCTGTAGCGTTGACTATCAAGTCATTATGGGGCAAGGGGAATAAGTCTTTTAGGCATGCTATATTTAGATCTATGATGTCAATGCAGACTCGCCATTTCCTATTTTTTTTTTCGAACAACCACAATATTGGCTAGCCACTCTGGATACTGGACTTCTTTGTTGGCCCTATTCTCTAAAATATTTTACACCTTTTCGTTAATGATTCAGTTCTTTTTTGAGGTGAATTTCCTTATCTTCTATTTCAGTAAGGGTAGTCTGGGTCCACGTGGAGCTCATGGGTCATTATTTAGGGGTCGATCCCGGTTATGTCGTCGTGTGACCATGTAAATTAATCATGTCAGTCTTTGAGCAATTTGATCAAATTTATGAGTAGTTTGGGTTCAAGGTGAGCTCTAATTTGAGCTTTATGGTCTATAAGTTAGGGGATAAATATAGACCTCATCGAGTTCCTCGATATCGGGCTGATCCGGTTTTACCCGACAAGGCCCTTTCTGTAATTGTTGTGTTGAAGTAGGTATGGCTTTCAAGGTTGTCTGATAGCAGCTCCTTGAAGCCAGTTGATCTCCTCTGATCTCTTATATTCCCTAGTTGGTTGGGAACTTCAATACTTGATGGAAGGTGGATGAGATTGCCCTTATGTCAAGAATCTATAGGCATTCGACGATAAAATTGTAGGTTGAGGAGTAGCCCAATACCATAAATATTATTAAATTATTGACTCCTCCAATGTATACCGAGAGTGGTATTTCTCCTAATGTGAACTTCTACTCCCCACTAAATCCAATCAGTATTATTTACTGTCTATTGATCTTGTCCAGCTCCACACCCATGTCAGTTAGAGCTGTGGTGAAGATGATGTTGTCTGGCAATCCATTGTCTATCAGTACCCTCTTAATCATGAAATTAGCTACTAGTAAGAAGATTATTAGGGTGTCGTGTTTGGGTTTCGTCTGGCCTGAAATCCTATCGCCAGTGAACTCAATGATCAGATCAGTATACGTCTCTCCAAGTGACTTCGTGGGTTGGGATGTTTTGGCTACAGCTCATTTTGCCTGTCTTTTGGCGACTGAATATGAGACGCTGCTAATTTCTGACCCCCTAATGATATTGTTTATTGTATTGTTGATTGAAGGCAGTGGCGGGTGGTCGTCTTCTCTATTGTTTCTCTCATCTTTCCGGTCCAGTGTAGCCTTGCTTTTCTCTGTAAGTAAGTTTTCAGATATCCTTTATTCAGTAATTCTATGACCTCCAACCTTAGAGTGACACATTTAGCTATCACGTGCCCATAGTCTCATTGGAACTAATACTGTTTACTCGTGCGTGCTAGCTTACATTCATTTCGTATCTTTTTGAAGACTGAAACCAATTCACCGGGAGTCACGTTAAATTTATGGTATGAGAGCCTCAGCCTGTTTGGCGATAACGAATTTTGAGTTCCATAGAATGAGGGTAGGCGTTCGTAATCCCGATTGAGTGGTCGATGCTCTCTTCTCCATTGAGTCATTCTGTCTACTGGCCGTTAGGCCCTATTATCAAAATCATTGGGCTGCTTGGGGGAATTCAGGATTTTCTCTCCATGGTGGCTAGTGGAACTCTCACGCTCATTGTTCATTTTCTCCTCTTCCCACCTGATCTCAATTTGGGCCCGGACCAAGGCCTAGTCCATAGTGTAGCATCATAATTTTGTCATTTTTTTATAGAGCCTACTATCGGCGAGTAAACCATTCATTAAGGCTTCCACAGCTGTCGGTTGGTGGACATCTGATATTGATATCCTTTTCTTATTGAAGCGAGCCGCGTTGCTTCGTAGAGATTCTTCTCATTCGCTGTTGGATTGTGTAGAGGTCATATGTGATCTTTTCAAGTTTGTAGGATCTTGCAAAGTATTCCATGAACTTATCTGCCAACTCTTGGTATGGTCTAATAGATCACGTCATTGAATGCCCCTAATAGATTGGTCTGAACTATGGGGCCGCTAGAGTGGTCTTGAGTTCCTCGCCACTGAGAAGTCGAGGCCATCTATTCCAATTGCTTTTGGAGGCTGGTGTTAGTGCTTCGCATCGCGAAGTGTTCTGAATCGCGGTCAACTGTCCAGCCACGGAGTTTGGTGTGTTTTCGTTGCTGGAAGCCATGCATGTAAACGTGTTGTGTGGATCGTAGACTTGAGAGATCTTTGCTTGCTATGAATTATCGGGGCCCCAATGTGGGCGCCAAATTATAGAAGTTGAATTTCACTTTCAGCCTACAATCGAGAATTTGTATGTTGAGGCACTAGTGATCCTGCAAAATAAAGGCAAAATGAGCTCGGAGTTTCTACTCACCGGTGTGGTGGATTCCGTAGGCAGTTCGATGCTCAAGTAGTGACATAGACGAGCGGAAAGAAAGGGAAGAGCAAGGTTTGAGGTTACCTGAAACTTCGTAAATTATCGTGATGGTGGTACTGGTGTTTGGGGGGATTATGTGTGCTTTGAGATCTCGAGTATGAGAGCCAAAGCTTGAATGAATCAATCCTTAGACCCCTTCTCATTTTATAGGTTGTGAAATAACCATCAAGTCGGATTAGGATTCTTTGGAAGAGTCACATTACAGCTCTATTTAGGAAAGAGTAGTTGAATCAAGGTTGAATTAGAAGTGCCTAGATATCTGTGATTAGACATAATCCATATAGTAGTTGGATTAGACTACCATGTTTGCAGGTGGTTCGTCATGATCCAAATACTTAGTTTCCTTAATAAGAAGGAATTAGGGCGTAGACTGGCCCGATAATTTCGAATTTGACGTTAAGTAACATGATTAGGATATTGCTGAAACATTTATAAGTCGCATTGGTCCTTAGAATCCGCCAGACCATTTGGGCATTTGCCAATTAAGGTGTATGGGCTCATGCGCCCCGCCTATGACTCATGAGAGTGCACTCAGGGCCGTCTGGTGCTAGTTAGGCTCTGTCTAATATGTGGACCTGATACATAATGATATTTGAGTCATTAACCAAATTTTAGCCCGTACACAAATAATTATCTTATTTATTGCTCATATTTAATACCAAAAGCCATCCAATTATGCTTTTTACTATTTCATAGACTGTTAGATTATGATTCCTTTCGGGATCATTAAAAATTAATTTATGTGAGTTATGGTTTAATAAAGTATTATTATTTTATTTCTTTTCAACTTTCTTATCTATCAGAGAATCAAGTAATTGCCTTGTGGTCAACACTAATTAAAATAATTTAGAAGAGAGATGTAGACTTGTTTCCTATTCTTCCTGTACAAACAAAATAATTTAAAATCAAATAAATCGGTGTTTGTTTGTAATTTAATCAAAACCATCTAATCACTTTTTTATTAAAAAAAAAAAAAATCATTTGTATACTTGAAGGTCCCACTCATAACATGAAACTCTCATTATAAATAAGGTCTCAAAAAGATTTTGATACACACATTTTTATCTATATTTTTTTCAATTTTTGTTTCACAAAAAGATTGTCCACTTTAAATATTAACATATTTAATATTTATCTTTATTTATTATAAACCTTAATCTTGAAAGTTACATTAACAATATTTGTTAACTAATAATTTAAGTTTTTGAATCGTGTAGTTACTAATAATTCTGATAGGCACAAGCCATCATAATAATGTGAGGACGATAGCTATGTTGATCTTTCTAAAAATGTGGCTCTTTGGTTCTTGCATGCTCAAGCCGCAATAAGAGCCTAAATGATAATTTTGAGTGAAAAGACAGAGAATAATAATCAATTTTCAGCCTAATATTGACATTCTTTTAGGTATTTATAAATAATAATTCATTAGCGATTAAGAATCTGATACATGTCTATCAAGTCACCGTTGGTTATGTGTCATGATTTATTAATTCAACAAAACCAAGCTATATAATAGTCTTTTAGCATCTTGGCCTTCAAACATAACTAACAATGGGTTACATGTTATATCATCAACAAATTGTTGGCCAAATTTTTGTGGAAAATGCTTCAAATGCACCGGTTTAAGCATGATTTAGAAAAGTGAGGAAAAAAAGAGTATAGGATCTATTTGATATCATTGTCTAGTTAGATAAAAGACTATATTAGATTTTGGGTCTGGTCAATTTTCATAATAAAATTTGATTACTTGAGTTATAAAAGATTACAAAGTTTTTAGAGATAAATACAGCTATCAAGATGAGAGTATTTATCCACGTGCTTAAGCTCATTCGAACAAAATGACTTCAATATTAGTGTGTTGATAAGCGGTCAATATACCTATATTTACCGCTTTTTTATCTTGTATTTTATGTGTTATCTCGAGTTGTATGACCTTTTTGATGCGCTTTGGGTATGTTTTGTAGGTCAAAATCATATTACGAGTCAATTGGACTCAACGAGTGATGAATTGGCAAATTTGGAGAAAAATGGAGCCGTAATCCAGAGTTCAGCATAGGCGTCTCGATGTTGGTCAGTGCATCGTGATGCACTATAAGGCAAAATATGATTTCTTATGCGCGTAGCGACGCCGGTCTATGAGCGTTGCAACGCCCAATCAAAAAGAGCCAGCGTTGTGACCACAAGCTCTGCGCGTCGCGACACGGACACGATTTCTAGTGCGTGAAGAACTCATATTTCTTAAGAAGGAAAGCTCCCAATGCCTTATATATAAACTTAAGCTCATCCAAAAACTAAAAGAGAAGACTAATAGCATACTTTTGGAGTCTCAAAGCATTAGAAGAACACATAAAGTAAGACAAGAACGAGTGTCTCAACCTATTTTGGAGATTGAAGCCGAAGACTGCAAACACGAGTTCTTTCTTCCCTTCTTTTTCTAGCTTACTCTTTATTAATTATTGTTTTATAATAATGATTAGCATGTGTTTATTGAATACTATGAGTAGTTAAATCATTAATCTAGGGTTGTAATGGATCTTAAGCACAATATTTAATTAATTTGTATCTTTTTGTTCTTGTGGGATTGTTATTGAATTATTTATCATTCTCTATGTTATATTTTTTTTTTGTCTTACCAATAATAGAATAGTCGTGGAAAATCCTAAGGAACTCGACAGACAAAATTTTGGTTAGTCATGGAAATAATAATATATGATCTAATTCTTGAATAGATTTTCTAGCATGATAGACATATACCTGCAAAGCATGCACATATAATATTAGAACTTGATCTTATTGGATTTAGTTTAAGTTAATTAACAAATATATGCTTAATATTAGTATATCTTCCTGACCATCAAAATGAAAAGTCCAATAAACCATTGTTTGCATGTTTAGGTTAGGAATCAATTTAATACCACTACCTATGGCGAATAGATTAGGGTATCATAAGTTAAAACCAAACCCCCATATCTCTGCAGTTTGCTGACAGAACCATCAAGATGCCTAAAGGGAAGTAATGGTGAAAGTGGAGGACTTTGAAATTCCAACAGACTCCATCGTTCTGGATATGAAGGAAGGTCTAGATATACCATGTATTTTGGGAAGATCCTTTCTAGCAACTGTTGGACAAGTATGACCCATAGCATCACTATTTGTAAAAGACATGATTTTTTTTTTTGTACAAATCAACTATGTGACAAAGGAAATTGCTCTTTTATCATATTGTAATTGGATTATTTGGTTATATAAATGATAAAAATCCTTATGATTAGTTCTGGATTAATAAGATATGAGACAATATTAATCCACGAAAAGGTTTCATCATTAAATCTCTAGTCGTAATATTATCGAGACTGGACATCGATAATACGGAATAGACTAGTATTACACTTGTGCGCGTTATGGAAGCTTAACGGTACAATTCTCATATATTTAAGTAATGGATACTTACGCAAGTGTGATAAGAGGTTCTGTTAGCCGTTGGATCGGAAATAGCTTCGCTCTAGATAGACCCCTCGGAATCCCATTGGTAGTATGACTACGTGTCTATGGGAATCCGAATCAGGGTAGGTGTATATGGTCTTAACCTGAGACTTGCATCGCTAATACTTCCGAAAATCAATATGCTTTGGTTTTGGTCATCCAGAGCTTTAACAAGTTCTATGTATGCCTCTTCTAGGTATACTGAGAATCGTAGTGTATTGGGTGTGATGTCAAGATGAAAGTATCACTTTAGTCATGTGGAGATGATGATAACGTATGGATACTGAACTAGTACTCTTAAATGCTGCAGTTCTCGAGATAGTATGACTATGTTATGATTATCCGATTACAGAGACTAGTTACTGATAATCCGATATATGCTTGTACGGGGCAAACACAATTCAAGCCCTAGGCCTAGCATGTGACATCCGACACTGGATCGTATTACACAATATAATGTATACTACGCCTGATACAGATTATATATTCCTAGTGGAATATTTCTAGAGAATTTGGTAGGCACATTGCTTTGCTAGAAGCCAACCATGTCTTCTAAATCGGTAAGAATGTGGTATGGGGTCCGTACGTGTTCGGATAGTCCGATGACCGTATTTACTACCAACATATCCAATGATCTCTTGGGTCGCTTCCCAAAGATTCATCAATGATATTTGACTCGAACAGAATTAATCTGGGATTAGTTATGAGAGAGAAAATTAATATGAGATTAATTACGGTAAGAATTTATCTAGGATTAAATTCATCTAGAAGAGAGAACGCAATTAATTTGAAATTAATCCGTAAATTAAATTTAATAGTTAAATTGGATTTTTCTATTTAGTTTATTTAATTGAGATAAAATAATATATTGGATATATTAATTGAAATTGGATTTCAATGCGGAATTGAAATTTAATTTTAATTCAAGCGAACAAATTAATTTAGAATTAATTCTTAAGCGACTTTTATAATAATTTTGATGGGCATTATTATTTAATTAAATTGGATTTAATTACGTCGCGATGGAAAATTCGTTTAATCAGATTAAATGAACCCGAGCCCAAAGTGTGTTTTGTAAGCCAACTAGATTTGGAATTAAATAGGTGGGACCCATGACTATGTGTCTATGGGAATCCGAATCAGGGTAGGTGTATGTGGTCTTAACCTGAGACTTGCATCGCTAATACTTGCAACAATCAGTATGCTTGGGTTTTGGTCATCCGGAGCTTTAACAGGTTCTGTGTGCGCCTCTTCTGGGTATACTGAGAATCGTGGTGTATTGGATGTGATGTCAAGATGGAAGTATCACTTTAGTAATATGGAGATGATGATCACATAGGGATACAAAACTAGTACTCTTAAATGATGCAACTATCGGGCTAATATGACTAGGTTATGATTATCCGATTACAGAGACTAATTGCTGATGATCCGATATGTACTTCGTACGGGACAGACACAATTTCAGCCCTAGGACTAGCATGTAACATCTGATACGGGATCGTATTACGTAATACAAGGTATACTACGCCTGATATAGATTATATATTCCTCGATGAATATTTATGGAGAATTGGGTAGGCACGGTACTTTTCTAGAAGCCAACCATGTCTTATAAATCTGTAAGAATGTTGTACGGGATACGCACTTGTTCGGATAGTCCGATGACCATATTTACTACCAATATATCCAGAGATCTTTTGGGTCGTATCCCAAAGATTCACAAATGAAATTTGACTCGAACATAATTAATCTGGGATTAATTATGAGAGAGAAAATTAATATGGGATTAATTACGGTAAGAATTTATGTAGGATTAAATTCGTCTAGAATAGAGAACGCGATTAATTTGAAATTAATCGGTAAAATAAATTTAATAGTTAAATTAGATTTTTCTATTAATTTATTTAATTGGGCTAAAATAATATATTGGATATATTAATTGAAATTGAATTTCAATGCGGAATTGAAATTAGATTTTAATTCAAGCGAATGAATTAATTTAAAATTAATTCATAAGCGACTTTCGTAATAATTTTACTGGGCATTATTATTTAATTAAATTGGATTTAATTAAGTCGCGGCGGAAAAATCATTTAATCGAATTAAACGAACACGAGCCCAAAGTGTGTTGTGTAAGCTAACTAGATTTGGAATTAAATGGGTGGGACCTATGACTTACATCATTTGTCACTATTTATGATGTAAGTAGTTGACAAAAAGTAAATTGGATTTATTACACATCACACCTACCAAGTCAATGTAACTTTGGTAAATTTTTTTGAAAAATAATCACTATTTACTATTCTCTCCCATTTCTTTTCTATTTGGCCGAATTTCTTCTTCTAAGGGGAGGAATTTTTGCCTCAATTTTGTTCAAGCTAGCAATTAAAGGAGTCAAAGAAAGATGATAGGAAAACTCACCCAAGAGTTTAGAACTCAAAAAGAAGGCTTGGAGCTTCTACATCCAAGGAAAAAGTTTTGAACTTCAACCGATCAAAGTAAGTTATTTCCGCAACTTTTCTTGTTAAATTCACACATAAATCAATCTTAGAGATCATTGGCTTGTCTAGGACACTAACAATGGTATCAGAGACAATCTAAACTTGATTTGAATTTTAAGATTCTAAACTTTAATTTGGGGATTTTATGCTTGGAATATGAAAATTTGAAATTGGTTGTTTGGTTGTGGTTGGATGATGATGAATTAGATTTATGCATCATTGGATTTGTGAAATTGATTGGATCAAAAATTTCCCCAAATCCTATGCCATGACCGAATGGAACATGTAGTGCTCAGGGTGATATTTGAATTTTGACAATTAGATGTGTTCAAAGCATGAAATGAATATTGATTATTGATTTAATTGGATTGAAATCAAAATTGGGTGTTATTTCATGTAATTGTCGTGGGTATGAAGCATGTTGAATGGGTTGATTTTGCTTCAATTTGTGTTGGACATGAATTGGATAAGTAAAGCATGATTAATTAGATTAATTGATGTTTTGGAATATTAGATTAATTGATTAATTACACTTTAATAAATTAATGTGATATTTGGAATGTTATGTTAATATAAATTAGTCTTTAAAATTGGATTGGGCTAATTTGTTATATTTGGGCTAATAGGCTTGGTTCGGCCAAGCTTGATTTTGGACAATTGAATTGGATCCAATTGGGCCTAAAACCATTTTCATAAAGTCCAAATATTACTATTGGGCCTTTAATAATTTTAATTGGGCCTAAATTGATTTTGTGGCATAGGGTGATTCATAAATTGGGCCTTGACATCTTAGATTGGATCCATAATGGCCAAAGTCCATGCCTAAAGAATCAATTGAAAGCCCATTAGACTTTAATTGAATTGGCATTGGATGCTATTGGGCCTTTGAGACCCATTTAGATTGGATTTAGAATCCAAGTCTAAAATACACTATTAAAAGTGTAATTATTTAATTTGGAATTAAATACAAATTAGTATTGGATATAATTTGAATTGGATTTAAAATTATAGTTTGATATAATTTAAGAATACTTACTTTGAGTATTAGTTTGATATAATTTAAGAATACTTACGTTGAGTATTTATTCTTAAACAAGTTGGACTCGTGCAAATCAAATCATTGTATGAACATTGGATAGTCATTAACCAACGATTAATTAATTGGATTAGATTAATTGACAATATGCTTTGTGTGAATACTTGGATGTATTTATATCAATAATATATATCATATGGATATTATATGGGTGAGGCAATTTTGGAAATTATTGTAAGTATGATACTTATTTATTAAATTGGACCTGCATGTTTAGCCTTTCACCTCCTATTCTCTTTGTATTTGTCTTCTCACCAATTCTCCTCAATGTAAATGAGGTTTCTTTAATGTATTATGTAATTGGGTAGAAGAATGTAAAGTGCTAGCGAGAGAGAGGAAAGAGAGAGAATTTTTCTAGGAACAAATTGTATTATATCCATCCGCATATCATTATTAAATTTTATCACGCCTTATGATTTTATAATGCATGTTTAAGGGTGTATGATGAGACCTAATCAAAGATAATAAATTTGTTGCCAATTTACTCGAAAAACCCTCATTACAATATTAAGCGTTTTCCTTCCATTGAGTGATTCTATCTCAAGATCCAAGATTGACTTTGATTTGTTGGCCAAAGTCAAGATCACTGTCCATCGCGGATGTGTTTGAACCATGAAAGCTTTGTTATATATCGCATGTCTTGGGCAGTTGTGATTTGTTGGCCAAAGTCAAGGTCACTTCTGTACATCGACGTGGATTACAAGGCTTTCCCACTGTCAATGGGTCACTCTTAACTGGAATCATTAAGCTTGTTGAGCCAAAGCCAAGACTTAGTTGATTCAGAGGAAAATGTTAGGATGATATATTGGATATATGTTTTGGACTTGGAGGTCCATCTACCGGATCTAGAAACTGGATGAGATCCAATTGATCTTAGAGATCTACCTAGTTAAGTTTCATACAGCTTGTTGGCCAAAGTCAAGGTTGTGTGTTATTTAACAGGATCCTAGCCCACTAGGAAACTAGGTTTCCCGAGTACTCCACAGAGGGTTAGAGGCTTGCCGAAAAATAGTGGGAGGTTAGTATTAAATTTGCAATTTCATTTAAATACTTGCCAATATGCGCTCTATTATTTTATTTATCGTTGTTATAAATATATTAGTTGGACTAATATCTTTTATTGCTTTCTTTGAACAGTTAGACTGTACAAAACACTAATCCACTTGTCATTGGTTAAATAGTTGGACTATAGTAACCATTGTATTTTGAGTGTACCCGAAATCGTTGATTGGATAGTTGGACTATTGCAATCAAGATGGCTGGAAAGATTAGTGTTAGGGATATAATAATAGGCGATAATGTCTTTAACGACTCCAATTTTCCAGATTGGGAGATGAATCTCAAGATAGTCCTGGGAGCCGAGAAGTTACTCTCTATCATAGAGAAACCTCTCGGGCCTGATCCCGCAGTTGAGCAAATAGTAGAGCATGAGCTTTGGAAGACTCATTGTGATGATAACTTTAGTGCTCAATCGGTCATGCTTACCACAATGACTTCTCAATTTCGTTGTCAGAATAAAGGATTGGATGATCTCAAAAGTATGAATTGCAAAAGAAGCTCTTCCGCTTGCGTATGTTAGAAGCTACATCTATCGAGCACTATGTGTCGCAGATGATTACTGACATCGAACAACTAGGTCAGCTGGGCATAACCTTTAAGATCGAGACTTCCATAGATTTGATCTTACAGTCTCTGTCCGACTGCTGGGGCGAGATCATCATGAACTCTAACATGATGAACCAAGAAAAGACTCTTGGAGAGTTAATGGTGATGCTGAAAGAAGCAGAGCCAGAGCTCTTGAAGGGCAAGAAGCGCGAAGCGTACCTTACTTCGACATCACAAAAAGCCAAGACTTGGCCAAAAGCTTCTGGTGGTGTGAAGAAAAGAAAGAGAAAGGGTAAGGCCAAATCATCACAGGAAGACTAAGGACATATCCCAAGACGTTTGCCTATATTATGGCAAACGAGGTCACTAGAAGCGTGGCGGTCGTGAGTACAAGGCGAAGTTGAAGGAAGTAAAGACGGGCAAGGCTCCGTCTTCAGGTATGTTTATTATAAACATGTCCACTACTGATTTTAAAAATTAGATTTTTGATTCTGGATGTAGGACTCACATATGTACTGATATGCAGGATCTGCTGATTAATAGGATACTGGTTTCAGGAAAGATCGACCTGCGAGTCAAAAAATGAGACGAGAGTCATTGTTTTGGCCTTTGGGACCTATGTTTTGAACTTGTCCTTGTGGCATGTAATTATATTAGGTGACTATTATTTTGTACTTAGTTTGACTAGGAACATCATCTCTGTATTTTTTTTAACCCATAGCGGGTATACCTTTATATTCAGGAACACTGGGTGATTTGTATATAAAGATGACATCTTGATATCTACAACATATGTTAATTATGATCTTTATATTTTGAATATAAATGAATCTCAAACATATATCATAACAAACAAAAGACTCAAATTGAGTAACACGGATGAGATTATCTGTGGCATTGTTGTCTAGGACATATTGACAAGATTCGTATATCCACTCTTCCGAAGAGTGGATACTTGGACAGATTTCATCATAATTCATATGATGTCTGTGAATCTTGTTTAGGAAAAGTGCCTAAAACGCCTTTTAGCGGTAAAGGTGTACGTACCATCGAGCTGTTATCCGTCATTCATGGTGATATATGTGGGCCCATGTCTAGCCAGGCTAGAGGTGGATATGAATATTTCGTAACCTTTACGGATGTTGCATCAAGTTATGGTTATGTGTATCTTATGAAACACAAGTCGGAAAATTTTGATAAATTCAAAGCGTTTTGACATGAAGTAGAAAAATAGACCGGTAAAAGTATTAAAACATTGAGGTCAGACCATGGTGGAGAATACTTGAGCAATGAGTTTCTCGATTACTTAAAAAAATATGGTATTCTTTCACAGTGGGCTCATCCGAAACACCTTAATTCAATGGTGTGTCTGAACGGAGAAACTAAACTTTGTTGGACATGGTAAGGTCAATAACTAGTCACACTGAGCTATCAATTTCCTTCAGGGGATACGCATTGAACAGTGCAATACTTATTTTGAATAAGGTTCTGTCAAAGTCTATTAGATAGACTCCATATGAAATATAGACAGGAAACAAATTGGGTTTTTTATTCCTGAAGATTTGGGTATGCTGAGCATATAATAAATGTTTGGATGATGCCAAACTAGAGCCCAAATCAGATAAGTGCCTATTTATAATTGGTTATCCTAGGGAAACCAAAGGATATTATTTCCACAACCCATAAAAGAATAAAATATTTGTTGTTCTCTATAAGATTTTCCTTAGAGGAATTCCTAAATGTAATAGTAAGTGGGAGAAAAGTAGAACTCGATGAAAATCGGAGTGATACTATTCCTAGTACCGATCCCCTCTCGGAACATGAATAATTCATCAGGGATGAGACTGTTCCATAATCTTCTAATACGCAAGAACCACGTAGGTCGGAGAGAGTCAGAAAACAACCTCAGAGTTATGGGTTTCTGATCTCACATCATGTAGATATTAATCTTATTGAGGAAGATGAACATACTACGTATGAGAAAGTGATATAAGGTATCTACTCCGCTTTATAGTAAGGTGTCATGAAGTCTGAAATGGATTCCATGTATACCTATTAAGTTTGGATATTGGTTGATGTACTATAAGGCATTGTGCCTATTGATAGCATATAGGTCTCATGGTGAAGATAGACATGGATGGCAACGTACAAATGTATAAAGTGAGGCTTGTAGCAAAATGTTATCGTCATCAACATGGTGTTGATTACGACGAAACCTTTTACCCGTTGCCATGATTAAATCCATTCGAATAATGCTTGCTAATGCTGCATATTTCGATTATGAAATATGGAAAATGGACGTCAAAACTGCTTTCCTTAACGAAAACTTTTTGAGGATGTTTATATACAACAGCCTGACGGTTTTGTCGTGCCAAAACATGAAAATAAGGTTTTCACGTTAAATTAATCCATTTATGGATTGAAGCAAGCATTGCATTCTTAGAACCAACGTTTTGATGAGATCATATTACAATATGATTTCATTCAAAATGAAGATGATTCTTGTGTATATAAGAAAGTTAGTGGGAGCGCACTGATAATGATTCCTATATATTGATGATGTATTGCTTCTTAGCAATGACATTCCATGCTACAATCGGTAAAAGCTTGTCTTTCATTAAAATTCTCTATAAAAAAAACTTGGATGAGGCAACCTTTATTCTAGGAATAAGGATCTACTGGGATAGATCTAAAAGTTGTTGGCACTCTCTGAGAACTCGTACATTGACAACCATGTATGCGACCTGATGTCTCATATGCTTTGAGCATCTGCAGTCACTATTAAGCCGATCCTGGTGATAGTCACTGGATTGATGTTAAGAACATCCTTAAGTATCTTAGATGAACTAAGGATGCTTTCTTAATTTATGGAGATGGAGAACCAAATAAAATGCGTCCCAAGCTGAAATATCACAAGTACCGCCTCGTCACGGACCGTCGCAAGGAAAACTATAACCGAAATCTTTTTTATCTGGCATTAAATTGGAAGTGTTAAGGGGAAGTAAACACAAGTACCTTCCCTTTCTAAACATAAAGCAAAAGGGAAAGCACAATCATTAACTACAACCTTTCTAAACAATAATAAATGTGAACAAGTATGGGTAAAAGTATTATATCGAGGGAAGAAGGTCGGTGCTTATCAATCCCTATACTGTTGCAAATATGGAAAGGGCATGCGAGTGCGAAAAGGAACCTGTAAGCTTAATGCCTAAATTGAAACCACCATGAGTATTTAGGTGGTCACTTCCGATTGAAAATGTTAAACTTATCGCTAGCATAGAGACAACCTATTTATTTTTAGATTTTTTTTTACTTTAGTTTCTTTTTATTTTTTTATTGTGTGCCAGTTCCATGGTTAAAATTTTACATGTTTATTTATGCAGGTACTGTCATAACCCCCACAGTCAGTGCAACCACAATCTACACTGAGGTGAACCAATCACGCTTCGTGCCATAAAGCATGGGCTTCGAGACGCGGTGCAGTACAAAATCATGGCAGAGATTGGCAAAATTGCGCGTCGCAACACACACAACCACAAGTAGCGATGTGGGGTCTGAAGGTTTAAGAGAATGATACACCACATGTTATAACTCCTCGCCAGAAACAGCATACTATCAACATGCATGATTAACCCATCTCCATAAGCCTCCAAATTTACAGAAAATACGGTATGATGTATTCTAAAACTGGACAACCAGGACTCAGTCCATCAAAAAAATGAACCTGAAATAAACATTATATATCAAAATGGACCTCAGGTCCACACAACACATCAAAATCATCACCTAAGGGATCTGTGCCGGTATCATCTATCAACACTCAAGGGCTCTGTGCCACAACATTATAAGCAATCAAGACATTTACTTTGTATATACAAACAGGGTGCTCAACACGATAAATAAAATATTAATCATAAACTCTAACTTCTAAAACCTTTCCTAAGAGACTCGTGGGGGTGACTGCCGCTTGGGTGATCCGCGTCTCGAGCATGACTTCTAAAGCTGAAGTGGTTGACCCATTTAGTAGCCAACCTACAAAACTAGCAAACTGGTTGTGTGAGTTATAAAACTCATTAAGTAATCATGCTCATGCAACAAACAAAATAGAAAGTCACGTATACTAGGAACTATTCAACATTGCCAGTTACAAATTCAATTTTATCAACTTTTAACTAACTTTTTTATCTATTTCAATATGCAATCCTCATATCTATTTACATATAAATATGTGCCAATCGAAAAGCTAAAACATTCAAAGCAAGCAAGACAAGAATTCAAATATCACAGAGCACATCACTAACATCAAATCTATTTTAATCACGTGAAACATACAATCATATATTTATACTTTTATCACGTATAAACATCCATGAAACATCAAACAACTTTCTTTCATTAGATTACAGTCTATCTTTTAATCTTGATAGTTTTACAATAACTTAACATATATGACTTATACGAATTCACCCATAACTGTATGATAATCATAAATTACCTCTCTTAAATTCATGCTAATACCATTTTAAGAGTTCTTACACATATACGTACATATAATACAACTTAACAATCACAATTTAAATCATTTTTTTTTTCATATCAGTTTTCAAATCATTCATTCATTTCATATAAGCATACAATATCCATATGTTACGAGTGCTATCATACACATACATACACTCAGACATGCAGACAATCATCGTGCAACCAACCATGAAGCACACATAACAACCAATGTATCACAAAACTCATAATCAAACAATACACTTATATGGATTTCTTATGTATAGAATGCTCGTACAAGACTCATCACCTGTTTTAGAATAGGTATGACATGAACTCCATCTAAATGGATTCCTAACCAATTCAACTACAACAACATGAGATTATAAACCGATTAGCATACATATATGCACACACATCACCTGACATAATTTCACATACACAAGCACATACATTTCAAATATTATTTATCATTCGATATACATACGTATATATACCAAACATAAGAGCATACTTATCACTTCGATTTTCGATAGTACAGCCATTAACAATCTTTCTGTCTTTTACTTATCAATCAAATGCACTCTATCTCCAGAATTCTTATCAGAAACATCTATTGATAAACACATTCATTTGCACACGTAATTTACCTATCCAAAGAGCTTAGCTTATACCAATTTAGAAAACATGATTTACTCCATTTACCAATATTATATACTCAATTTATCCATAGTTTATCATCACATACAAATACAAAAACGAGTACCAATACTTATACATATACTTCTACA
Organism: Zanthoxylum bungeanum; assembly: GCA_019454045.1. Classification (NCBI taxonomy): domain Eukaryota; kingdom Viridiplantae; phylum Streptophyta; class Magnoliopsida; order Sapindales; family Rutaceae; genus Zanthoxylum; species Zanthoxylum bungeanum. The sequence goes on along the minus strand of SKCR01027939.1, from coordinate 79,881 downwards.
TATACTTACACATGTTTATAAATTTACATACACGTATACATGTCATTACTGATTCATGCACATTCATACATCTATAAATATATATAAATATTAAGCTCATTTCATGTCTCACTTCTTATCATATCAATGAAAATGATCTATATGTTGGGTTCTCTAAGAACATGCCTAGGATCAATTAAGCTTAAAATCATGTGAATACTCGAAGCAAGATAATAGAAATACTTACAATGATCGGTTATGTGGATTTGTTGACAACAATATTTGTCTCATTTAGAAGTGCTCCAAGCTCCTCTCTTTGATTGTATGTTGAGCTCCAAGCTTGGTGAATGAATTCCAAACTCAATGGATTGTTTCTCTAACACCTTTGTTGACTCTTTAAGTGCTAGCTAAGGAAGAAAATTACAACAAAATTCTCCCATATTTCTTTTTGGTTCTCGACAATTGAGAGAAAATGAGAGGGAGAGTCACGCCCAAGTGAAAGAGAAGAGAGTGATGAGTGAAAAAGTTAAATGTTTTTGATTTTCCAAAATCAAAATATCATATACCAAATCCAAGATTTGGTAAATATCACTCAACCTTTCATAATAAAGTGGTGAAGTGTGTAACTCAAGCCATCAACCAATACTAACTTCCATCAACATAAAGTGATGAGAATGACATGTGATGTGACTTGATGTGGGCTCCACTTTGATTCAAAACCGAGTGGGCTCCAAACACATTTCGGGTTCGGGTTTGGGTTCGTTAATTCCAAATTAACAAAATTTCCGTTGCAACTTAATTAAATCAAATTTAATTAAATAACTATGTCTAGCAAAATTACTATTAAAGTTGCTCATGAATTAATTCTAAATTAATTCATTCACCAAAATTAAAATCCAATTTTAATTCCACTTCGAAATCTAATTTCATTTAATATATCAAATATATTATTTAATCGATTAATCCCAAATTAATCGTTCTCTCTCTCTAATTGAATTTTATCCCAGATAAATTCTCACCGTAATTAATCCTAGATTAATTTTCTCTCTCTCATAATTAATCCCATATTAATTCTGTTTGAGTCATACGTTATCGGTGAATCTTTAGGAAGTGATCCATGAGATCTCTGGATATGTTAGCAGTATATTCGGTCGTCAAACTATCCGAATACGTGCGTACCTTGTACCATATTCTTACCGATTTACAAGACATGGTTAGCTTTTAGCAAAGTATCGTGCTTACCCAATTCTCCAGAAATATTCTTTAAGGAATATATAATCTATGTCAGGCATAGTATGATAGTATTGCATATTGTGATCCAGTATCGGATGTCACATGCAAGGCCTGGGGCTGGAATAGTTTTGCCTCGTATGAAGTATATATCGGATCACAAGCAACTAGTTTCTTTAATAAGATAATCATGACCTTGTCATATTATCCTGATAGTTTCAACATAATAGAGTACTAGTTCTGTATCCCTGCGTGAACATCATCTCCATATGACTAAAGTAATACTTTCATTTTGACATCACACCCAATACACTACGATTCTCAATAAACCCAGAAGAGGTAGAAGAGGCGTACACAGAACCTATTAAAGTCCTGGATGGCCAAAACCAAAACGTGTTGATTGTCGAAACTATTAGCAATGCAAGTCTCAGGTTAAGACCAAACACACCTACCCTGATTCGGATTCCCATAGACACATAGTCATACTACCAATGGGATTCTGAGGTTATATCCAGAGCGAATCTGTTTCCAACCATCGGTAAATAGAACCTCATATTACACTTGTATGAATATCCAATACCCAAATATATGAGAACTATATCGTTAAGCTTCCATCACACGCACAAGTGCAATACTAGTCTATTATGTATTATCGATGTCGAGTCTTGATAATACTATGACCATGGATATTTAATGATTAAAACTTTAGTGGATTAATACTGTCTCATATCTTATAATCCGGAACTAATCATATGGACTTTTATCATTTATATATTTAAGTAATCTAATTTCAAAATGATAAAATAGCAATTTCCTTTGTCACATAGTTAATTTATACAAAAACCACAATGTCTTTTACAAATAGTGACACTATGGGTCATAATTGTCCAACAATCTCCCACTTGGCCTATAGCCAGCCACTCAAGTATCTAACACTTGAACTATGTACATGTCGCTCAAACTTTATCTGCGGAATAGCTTTCATCAGCGGATCTGTAATATTTTCATCTGATGCGACCTTCTCAATTTTCACATCGCCACGATGTATGATCTCACGAATAATATGGAAATATCGAAGAACATGCTTGGAACGTTGATGAGACTATAGTTCCTCAGCCTATGCTATAGCCCCGTTATTGTTACAATACAATGGAACAGGCTCAACTGCTAACAGAACTATTCCTAATCCAATTAGGAATTTACGGATCCAAACTGCCTTTTTTGTTGCTTCAGCTGTAGCAATATATTCCACTTCTGTTGTTGAATCGACAACTGTCTCTTGCTTGGAAGATTTCCAGCTTACTGCTCCGTTGTTCAAACAAAATATGTACCCTGATTGCGACTTATATTTGTCTTTATTGGTTTGGAAACTTGCATCGGTATACCCTGTTACCTCAAGTTCTTCATCTCCATAGATTAAGAAAACATCCTTAGTTCGTCTAAGATACTGAAGGATGTTCTTAACCGCCATCCAGTGACCATCACCTGGATTGGCCTGATAGCTATTACACATGCTCAAAGCATACGAGACATCAGGTCACGTACATATCATGGCATACATGATCGATCCGACTGCCGAAATGAATGGGATCCGACTCATGTTGTCTCTCTCATCTTGAGTTTTAGGACCATGTCCTTAGATAGAGTGATGCAATGTGACACTGGCAATAATCCCCTCTTAGACAGATCCATGTTGAATCTCTTCAATACTTTATCAATATCTGTGCTCTAGGAGAGTCCAAACAGCTTTCTAGATCTATCCCGATAGATCTTTATTCTTAGAATAAAGGCTTCTTCTCCCAGATCCTTCATGGTGAATTTTAATGAAAGCCAAGTTTTCACTGATTGTAGCATAAGAATGTCATTACTAATAAGCAATACATCATCGACATAAAGGACAATGAATGTCAGTGCGCTCCCTCTAAACTTATTATATACACAAGGATCATCCTCGTTTTGAACAAAATCATATTCTTTTATAATCTCATCAAAATGTTGGTTCCAAGAATGCGATGCTTGCTTCAATCCAAAAATGGATCAATTTAACTTACAAACCTTTTTGCAAGTCTTGTTACGATAAAATCGTCAGGCTGTTGCATATAAACATCCTCCAAAAGATTTCCGTTAAGGAAAGCAGTTTTGATGTTCATCTCTCATATTTCGTAATCGAAATATGCAGTAATAGCAAGCATTATCCAAATGGATTTAATCATGGCAACATGTGAAAAGGTTACATCATAATCGATACCATGTCGTTGACGATACCCTTTCACTACAAGCCTAGCTTTGTACGTTTGTATATTGCCATCCATGTCGGTCTTCTTATTGAAGACTCATTTGCAACCAATAGGCTTTATGCATTTTGGTGCATCAACCAATGTCCAAACTTGGTTGGTGTACATGGAATCTATTTCAGACTTCTTGGCTTATTGTCATAAAGCGGAGTTGATATCTTGTATCACTTTCTCATACGTAGTTGATTCATCTTCTTCAATAAGATTAATATCCACATAAGGTGAGATCAGAAACCTATACCTCTCAGGTTATTTTCTGACTCTCTCCGACCTATGCGGTTCTTGTGTATTCGAAGATTATGGAACAGTCTCATCCCTGATGAACTGTTCATGTTCCTTTAAGGAATTGGTGCCAGGAATAGTATCACTCTGATTTTCATCGAGTTCTACTTTCCTCCCACTAACCACTGTATTTAGGAATTCCTTCTTAAGGAAAACCATATGTAGAGCAACAAATACTTTGTTCTCTTGTGGGTTGTAGAAGTAATATCCTTTGGTTTCCCTAGGATAACCTACAAATAGAAACTTATCCAATTTGGGTTCTAGTTTGGTACCATCCAAATGTTTAACGTATGCCTAGCATCCCCAAATCTTCAAGAATAAGAAACCCGGTTTCTTTCTTGTCCATAGCTCATACAGAGTCTGTTGAACAGACTTTGAAGGAACTTTATTCAAAATAAGTATTGCACTATTCAATGCATATCCCCAGAAGGAAATTGGTAGCTCAGTGCGACTCATCATTGACCTTACTATTTAATTGAGGTGTTCCGGGAGGAGTCCACTGTGAAAGAATTCCATATTCTTTCAAGTAATCGAGAAACTCATTTCTTAAGTATTCTCCACCACGGTCCGACCGTAATGTTTTAATAATTTTGCAGGTCTGTTTTTTTACTTCGTGTCGAAACTCTTTGAATTTCTCAAAGGTTTCCGTCTTGTGTCTCATAAGATACACATAGCCATAACGCGATGCATCATCTATAAAGGTTATGAAGTATTCATATCCACCTCAAGCCTGGCTAGACATGGGCCCACATACGTCACTATAAACGAGGGCTAATAGTTCGGTGGCACGTGCAACTTTACCGCTAAAAGGTGTTTTAGGTATTTTTTTTTCTAATAAATAATATTCGCAGACGTCATATGAATTTGGATCAAATCCATCCAAGTATCCACTCTTCAAAAGTATGGATATGCGAGTCTTGTTAATATGTCCTAGACGAAAATGCCATATATAAGTTTCATCTTTTATACTTAATTTAAGCCTTTTTTTTGTTACATTATATGTTTGAGATTGATTTATATTCATAATATAAAGACCATTATGCACATCAGCACTGCATATCTCAATATCATTTTTATACATAAAACACCCAGTGTTTCTAAATACAAAAGTATACCCACATGGGCTAAACAAGATATATAAATAATATTCCTAGTCAAACTAGGTACATAATAATAGTCTAATAGGTTTAGTACATGCCCCGAAGGCAGTTCCAAAATATAAGTCCCAACGGTCAAAATGACGACTCTAGTCTCATTTCCATCTCGTAGATCAATCTCTCATGAAGCCAGTCTCCTGCTAATCTGCAAATCCTACACACCAGTACATATATGAGTACCACAACCAGAATCAAAAATCCAATTTTTAAAACTAGAAATAGACATGTTTATTTCTATAACAAACATACCTGAAGCCGGTGCCTTGCCCGCTTTGATTTCCTTCATGTGAGCCTTGTACTCACAGCAGTTACGCTTCTAGTGACCCTATTTGCCACACTGTAGGAAAAAATGTTGGGATTTGTCATTTGTCTTCCCAGAAGACTTTGACGATTTGGCCTTGCCCTTCTTATTCTTTTTCTTCTTTACACCTCCAGTAGCCTTCGGCCAAGCCTTTACAGACTGAGATGTTGAAGCGAAGTGCGCCTCATATTTTTTGCTATTTGAAATCTCTTTTTTCTGCTTCTTTCAACATAGATATTAACTCTCCAAGAGTGTCTTCTTGGTTCAAAATATTGTAGTTCATGATAAACCCGCTCCAGCTATCAGAAAGTGACTGTAAGATCAAATCCATAGAAGTCTCAGCCTCGAAGACTATGCCTAGTTGTCCCAGCTGTTCGATGTCAGCAATCATCTATGACACATGGTGCTCAACAGATGTACCCTCTGACATGCGAGAGCGAAATAGCTTCTTCTGCAACTCATACTTCTACGACCTAAGGTTAGATCTGTGAAGGTCCTTCAATTTCATCATCATAGTATAGAGATCCAATCCATTGTTTTGACGACGAAACTGAGGGGTCATTGCAGTAAGCATGACAAATTAAGCAGTTGAATTTTCATCACTGTGAGTCTTTCAAAGCTCAAGCTCAAATGGCTTCTCAATTCCGGGCTTATGCCCGAGAGGTCTCTCTATCGTATAGAGCATTCTCTCAGCCCTCAGGACAATCCTGAGGTTCATTCCCCAGTCATGAAAGTTCACACCATTAAAGACATTCTCGCCCATGATAATGCCCATAACTCTGATCTTTCCAGCCATCTTAATTACAAAAGTGTAACTATTCAATTAACAATATTTGGGTACAGTCCAACTGTTACAAGAAAATAATAAAATATTAGTCCAACTAATAAATATATAAAATGACAAAATAATTGAAACCGCATAATGTCAAGTATTTGAACGAAATTGTAAATTCATTACTGGTCTCCCACTGTTTTTCGGCGAGCCTCTAATCCTCTGTTGAGTACTCGGGAAACCTAGTTTCCTAGTGGGCTAGGATCTCGTTAAATAACACACAACCTTGACTTTGGCCAACAAGTTGTATGATATTTAACTAGGTAGATTCTAAGATCAATTGAATATCATCCAATTCCTAGATCCGGTAGGTGGACCTCCAAGTCCGAAACATATATAGAATATATATGCTAATATATCCAATATATTTTCCTAACATTTTCCTCTGAATTAACTAAGCATTGGCTTTGGCTCAACAAGCTTAATGATTCCCGTTAAGCGGGACTCATTGACTTTGAAAAGTTTCGTAATCCAAGTCGATGAACAAGAAGTGATCTTGACTTTGGCCAACAAATCACAACTTTCCCAAGACACGCGATATGGAACAAAGCCTTCATGATTCAAATACATCCGCGATGGAAAAAGTTCTTGACTTTGGTCAACAAACCAATGCCAATCTTGGATCTTGAGAATGAATCACTCATTGGAAGGAAATCGCTTAATATTGTGTTGAGGGTTTTTCGCGTAAATTGGAAACCAATTTATTATCTTTGATTAGGTCTCATCATACACCCTTAATCATGCATTCTAAAAGCATAATAAGACACTATAAATAAATTAATAATGATATGCATATGGATATCTCACAAATTATTCCTAGAACAATCACTCTCTTTCCTCTCCCCGGCTAGTACTATTCTAACTTCTACCCAATTACATAATACAATAGAGAAACATAATTAACATTGAGGGAAATTAGTGAGAAGAGAATTACAAAGAGTAAAGAGATAAAGGCTGGACACGTAGGTCCAATTTAATAAATTTTAAATTTATTACAACAATTTCCAAAACTGCCATCACCCTTTTAATATCCATCCGATATACATTATTCATACAATACAACCATGTATTCACACAAAGCATGTTATTCAATCAATCTAATCCAATTAATTAATCTTTGAATTAAGTGATCATCCAATTTTCAAACAACGATTTGATTTGCGCGAGTCCAACTCGTTTAAGAATAAGTACTCAAAGTGCGTATTCTTGAATTTAATTTATATTCAATACTAATTCTTATTAAATTCCAAATTAAATAATTACACTTTATTCATGTGCCTTTACGACTTAGATTCTAAATCTTATCTTAATCGGTCTTAAAGACCTAATTAAAAATAATTGTCAATTTAATTAAAGTCCAATGGGCTTTTAATTAATTCGTAAGGTATGGGCTTTGGCCAATATGGGTCAAACCCAAATACCAAGGCCCAATAAAGGAATCACCCTATTTGTCATAAAATTAATTTTGGCCCATTAGGCCCAATTAAATTATTTAAAGGCCCATTTATTATATTTGGACTTAACGGAATGGTTTTAGGCCCAATTTGGATCCAATCCAATTGTCCTAAACTAACTTGGCCCAACCAAGCCCATTAGGCCCAAATATAACAATTTTAGCCCAATTCCAAATTAAAGCCTTATTAATTAAATTCCAATATTCTAAATATCACAATTTATTTAATTAAAGTGTATAGCCATAATTAAATAGTTAAATTAAAATTTTCAAAACACCGATTTAATTAATTAATCATGCTTAATCATTTTCAATACATGTTCAATATTATTTAAGCAAAATCAACTCATAATCATGGTCTTCATCTCACGGCAATCCATGAAATTTATCATCAATTTTGATTTCAATCTAATTAAATCACAAATCAATATATCTCATGCATTTTAAACACATCTAATGGTAAAAAAAAATAAAAATCACTATGAGCTACAAAGGGTCCAAACTTATGGCCAAGCTAGGGTAATTAGGAAAAAAATTTTCTAATCAATATTTCTCGAAATTAATCATGCATAACTCTAAGCTATCATAATCTAAGCATATTCAAACACTCAATCTAAGCATATTCAAATACCCAAATTCAAGATTATGAACCCTAATCAATTTCATAGTTAATTTGGCTGTGATACCATTGTTGGGTTCTCAAAGAACATGTCTAGGATCAATTAAGCGTAAAATCATGTTAATACTCGAAGTAAGATAGCGGAAATACTTACAACGATCGGTTATGTGGATGTGTTGACAACAAAAATTTGTCTCCTTTAGAAGTAATCCAAGCTCCTTTCTTTTATTGTATGTTGAGCTCCAAAATTGGTGAATGAATTCCAAACTCAATGGATTATTTCCATAACACCTTTGTTGACTCTTTAAGTGCTAGCTAAGGAAGAAAATTGCAATAAAATTCTCCCTTACGTCTTTATGGTTCTCAGCAATTGAGAGAAAATGAGAGGAAGAGTCACGCCCAAGTGAAAGAAAAGAGAGTGATGAGTGAAAAAGTTAAGTGTTTTTGATTTTCCAAAATCAAAATATCATTTACCAAATCTAAGATTTGGTAAATGTCACTCAACCTTTCATAATAAAACAATAAGTGTCTAACTCAAGCCATCAACCACTACTAATTTCCATCAACTTAAAGTGATGAGAATGAAATGTGATGTGACATGATGTGGGCCCCACTTTGATTCAAAATCCGAGTGGGCCCGCAAACACATTTCGGGCTCGGGCTCGTTAATTCTGATTTAACGAATTTTCCGTTGTGACTTAATTAAATCAAATTTAATTAAATAATTATGCCTAGCAAAACTACTATTAAAGTCGCTCGTGAATTAATTCTAAATTAATTCGTTCGCCCGAATTAAAATCCAACTTTAATTCCGCTTCAAAATCTAATTTCATTTAATAAATCAAATATTCTATTTAATTGATTAATCCCAAATTAATCGTTCTCTCTTTCTAAGTTGAATTTTATCCCAAATAAATTATCACCGTAATTAATCCCAGATTAATTTTCTCTCTCTCATAATTAATCACAAATTAATTCTGTCTGAGTTATACGACATTGGTGAATCTTCGGGAAGCGACCCATGAGATCCCTGGATATGTTGGGAGTAAATCCGATCGTCAGACTATCTGAATACATGCATACCTCGTACCACATTCTTACCGATTTACAAGACATGGTTAGCTTCTACCAAAGTACCGTGCCTACCCAATTCTCCAGAAATATTCTTTAAGGAATATATAATCTATGTCAGACGTAGTATACATAGCATTGCATATTGTGATCCAGTATTTGAATTAACATGCAAGGCCTAGGGCTGGAATAGTGTCTGCCCCGTACGAAACATATATCCGATCACAAGCAACTAGTCTCTTTAATCGGATAATCATGACCTTGTCATATTATCCCGATAGTTGTAATATAATAGAGTACTAGTTCTGTATCCTTGCGTGATCATCATCTCCATATAACTGAAGTGATACTTCCATCTTGACGTCACACTCAATACACTACGATTCTCAATAAACCCAGAAGAGGCGTACACAGAACCTATTAAAGTCCCGGACGACCAAAACCAAAGCGTATTGATAGTCACAAGTATTAGCAATGCTAGTCTCAAGTTAAGACTAACACACCTACCCTAATTCAGATTCCCATAGACACATAGTCATACTACCAATGGGATTCCGAGGGATCTATCCAGAGCGAATCTATTTCCATACCATCGGTAAACAGAACCTCATATTACACTTGCATGAGTATCCAATAAGTAAATATATGATAACTATATCGTTGCGCTTCCATAATAAGCCCAAGTGCAATACTAGTCTATTTTGTATTATCGATGTCCAGTCTCGATAATAGTATAACTATGGATATTTAATGATTAAACCTTTAGTGGATTGATATTGTATCATATCTTATAATCCAGAACTAATCATAAGGACTTTTATCATTTATATATTTAAGTAATCTAATTACAAAATGATAAAATAGCAACTTCCTTTGTCAAATAGTTAATTTGTACAAAAACCACAATGTCTTTTACAAATAGTGATGCTATGGGTCATAATTTTCCGACACTATACTTGTAGTAGTCGATTGTTCTAGCCATACGTAATCTCAAGCTTTGTTCTCAAGAATATCTATTAATTATACTCTTTTAACCTAACAAGTCAATCATATATATATATATATATATATAACCAAAATATGAATTCACCAATCTTAGTGCTCATTGCATAGGTTACGTACCTAGCTTCGTAAAACTGCACGTCCTAGTCAAATCTGTCAACACAAACGATGAAATATCGTCAGAATCGCGATTTACAGAGTTCTCGACTAAACTACGATAAAACCCAGATCTTTCTGGAACAACCAAATCAAGTATGTTTTCAACACTTTCAGTTTCAGTAATCTTAAAACACTATTACAAACTATTTCAAGCCACCAGTTCACCCAAATTCTCGATTTTTATATTTTTAGAAAATCTTCCGAAAAATATTTCCGCAAACTTTACGGGTTTCGAATCCTTTGAATCTGCCCATATTTATCTAAACATGTTCGTAATATCATATATAACTCACAATTATCATTAAAATCAAAACACGTTATTATACACAGAACATTTTTACTGGAAACTTGCATATTCTATCAGATCGATCAAACTTATTTCGTTTTCACTCAAATTCCACCAAATACACATATACTAATACTCATTCATTACAACTTATATCAATACTCTATGCTACGAAGCTACTGGAAATATCCGAACATTTAACTATAAACTTGAAAATTTCAAATTTCTATCAATAGGTGTTACCGAGATTTTGAGGCTATATACGGACTCCAAATGACTCCACGAACGCGTTGGAATTGATGGAATTATGGAGTTACTACTCATTGTGGCTCACTATTCATCCGAACCTTCCTTCCTCGTTTCACGTACAGCCGTGCACTGGATGAAAAATACGTCACCACCAACTTGTAGTACTCTCCGAGCGCTTAAATTTGGCGGATGGCTCTGGTCATAAAATGAAGCGAAGAGTCAGGATTGATAAACCCATTTCCATACGTATTCCTCCCTTTATCTCACCGCTGGTGGCGATCTCGGACCGCCGCAGGCCACCTTCAGATGTGGGGCAGTTGGGTGCATCCAATGGGCCATCGGCCGGCTGGTGGTGGCCGGTCGACGAGCCAAAAATCCATTAGGACAATTTGAGGGGAAGATGGGGTTGAGTAGGATGTTTTGATTTCTTTTGCCATTTTGGAAATTTCTGGAAAATATGGAGTATTATGATGTTTTGATTTCTTTTGCCATTTTGGAAATTTCTAGAAACTATGGAGTATTTATAGACAATTCAAAAAATTACATTTTGACCCCCCAAAAATAACAATTAAGTCTCTATCATTGGGATTTTTCGGAAACTTATATTTTTGAAGCCCTTTTGATGTAAATTTTGAAAAATGTTTCTCTGAAAAATGAGTGTCATAGTTCAAGAATCAACTCAATCGGAGTTCGTTTGTAATTTTTATAGCTTAAAAAAAAACTTTTATGCCTATAACGATATAATTGAAAATCGCATAATCGATTTTCTGAACCACTATGAAGTTTCACTTTAAAATATGTCATTCTATTTTCTAACATATAAACTCTGATTTTCTATTACCATCCCGTTCAAAATCCTTAACTTTAATTCGGAAATCTTTCTGCTCTATTCTGAAAACTCAAGATGTTACACATGTACAATAGTGTTGTTCCTCATTCTTATTCTTTACGCTTAATTTACTTTGAGTACAATACAAACTTTAAGTTTGGGGGTGTGCATGCGTGCATGTTCGTTTTAGTACATACTATTGACATTTTCTTAAAAAAATTTTAAGTCGTAGGTAGTGTAGCATAAGTTCAAATGAGGAGATTGTTTGCTTTAGGATGAAGTCGTATAAACTGATTATAGTCATATTTACTCTTATCTGATGCCTTGAGTAGGTGACCTAGGTTAGATTCGATGCATTTAAAAATAAGTCTCTGGTAATAAGAGCCTAGGTAGTCAATAAAGTGACTAGTTGAGATAGTTGTTAGAAAATGAATGAATGTTTGCTTAGATGTCTGTCTCAGTCTGCTAGTGTTATGATGTATGGTATGGCTAAAAAAAGAACCAAATAATGAACGAAAAAATTATTGAAGAAAAATAGAGACATGAGAAAAAAAAGATAAATCACATATAACCGATAAGTGTGAAGCTAGCCATGGGCGAGTGTTAGGACTACTATGAGGAGAAATATTACCTTAGAGGTTAGGTGAGTAAAAAAAATGGAGAAAAATTGTGTCATATTGAGTGCAAGTTGACAGACACATACACTTTTATTGGGATATATGCCCTAGAGCATAATGTAATATATAAATGAGATTTTATTTTAAGCAAAACGATGTAATTATTTATTTATTAAAATGTTGATTTTCAAATTGCATATTATATATTATCATGTATGCCCTTGGATACTAAATGTACTTTCAGGCTTAGTGTATAAGTGTTATACACAAGAGCATTTGAGTATCAGAGCGAGGTTGAAAAGTATTCTAATTTTTTTTTTATTTTAATTATGCGATAATTAATATGATATTTATTTTTATGTATGAGATGCATGAAAAATAAAATATAATATGTTATAAGAGTGGGCATAACATTAAATAAATATATTTTATGAGATAAAATTATTCATGTGATGATGTTTTTTTAATTTAAATACAAAGGTCGTAAATTATAGTGTTTTTTGGAATGTAAAGCCATAAGGCCATTTTAGGATTTAATACAAATATTATATTTGATTTTTTCTATGTAACTTATGTAGCAGTATAACATCCCCAATCCGGGAGATACTACCGGTAGGGAATAGACCGTACTATCCCCCCTAAGTCTCTGATTTTCTAACTATAAATAACATTAATAGTCTTTCTCAATCAAAGTATTATGTATGAGACCGTTGCCAAAACTCGACAACATGAAATGCAAATCAATATTAATAAATGTATACTCAATAAAACGTGCTTTATAACTTAATAGATATACGTTTTAAACTTATACAACAACCAACACAATACTAGTTACTGATACATGACTTTTCTCTGACTCTAACTGAGCTATCTCTCTCTGACTTGACCTGGTGGACTAAACCCTCTAGTGACTGCCATCAGTATCCATCCTCTCGAGCTCGTCCTCCGGGAATACCTGCAAAACAGAGAAACTGAGAGTGGGGGGTTAGACCGTTTCAACGATCTAAGTGAGTGGACGATTTAAAACAGAAACTGAAATACTATTATGAAAAATACATGATTCTAAACCAAAATCCTTCCAGGAGACAACCTTATATGAAAACTCTTTTCTTGTCTGAAAACTCTGAACTCTTTTTCTGGAAATCTTGTCATGAAAATTCTTTTATAAAACTTCCTTTTCTGAAAGTGTCTTATAAATCTGTTGTTTTTGAAAACTTTCATTTTTATAAAACTTCTTTCTCTGAAAACTATCTCTGAAATCTATATATGAAAACTATTTCTGTAAACTGATATCTGTCTCTAAAAACCTGACATATGGGGGGCGTTACGTATCACTGTCCCCCATACACCTAACTAGAGCCAGAAGTGCAAATCCATGATATTGGGGCGTTACGTATCGCCGTCCTCCAAAGCATGCCACTATTTTTCCCTGAAGCTAGTGGTCTTGAGGCGTTACGTATCACTGTCCCCCAAGCCACTGAACTAGAACTGGGGGTGCAGATCTATGCTACCCTCCAAGCTCTGAATCTAGGATCTAGGGGCATCTGTCATCCCTAGCCCTGAACTAGGATCTGGGGGCGTTACGTATCGACGTCCCCTCAGACCTCTATATGTGCACATGTTCTCTCCGTCAATTCTATATATGTATCAAGTTACATACTGATGGGGGTTTTTCCCTCTTGCCTCGAAAACATAAATCTCAAGCTTTTAAAATACTTTTTCTAAAACATTTCTTAAAACATACTCATTCACAAAATAACTGTGATAAAACTGGCTAACGCCCTAAGTGCGTAAAAATAAGTCTGATATGAAAAATACAAAATGAAAATCAACTAAAATAGAAAATGTCCACTCACTGATTTGGAGTTCGCTATCCTTATTTCATTTTATTAAAGAAACTTGTGGTTCCTGTGATGCTATATAATTGATAATCTGGATTAGAAGATGGACTAAAGAATATATATATATATATATATATATTGGAATCAAGATAAGTTTAATTATTCAAGTAGTTGCTATCACTCTGAGGCGTATCATACTTATATCATGATGAAATATATACATAAGAGCAGAGACCCTTAGGGTGGCCTCTAACATGTTAGGGTGAAATTGGAATGGTTTAAAACTGATTTGGGGAAGTTCCTGACCACGTGTTGCGACACAAAACCATGCATGTCGCGACACTAACAATTCCAGAAACGACTGCTTGAAAATTCCATGTGTGCGGCGCGACGCAGGTCTCTGTGCATCGCGATGCGGAAAAACCAGAAACAAATCTTCATAAATTCCCAGTACGCATCGCGACGCAGGTCTTTGCGAGTCGCGACGCGAGGCTGTTTTCCAGGATTCTAAACTTGCTTCCTCAAGTCTATCTCATCCAAATGCATCACCAATACTTCCAAACTAGAACCAACACACAATCCATCTCATTACTTCAACTTCACACATTCTAAACCAAATTAACATCCTCAAACAATTCTTTAATCTCCTTATTTTTTTGTCTTTAGCTAAACCTTTAAGATTTTCAAAATTTGGGCATTCAATTCTACAATCATTTTCTTTACTTACCAATTACCAAAATGAAATCTGTAACATGCTAATAATTTTATTCTATCATCATGCTTTCAAAATCTAACAATCCAAGTTTTGGGTCAAGTTTCCTTACATTCTTCTTCTTGATTTCCTTCATTCTCTAAGCCCTAAATTGTTACCAATCTTTTTCTTAACTCATGGAGATTTGGTATTTGCTTCTCTTCTTTGTTTTTTCTTCTTCCTTCTTCCCTTTTTTCCTTCTTCTTCCTTCTTCCCTTTTTTCCTTCTTCTTTTTCTCTTCCTCATCTTTTACGTTTTTCTTCTTTCTCTCCCAAATTGAAGGATGCTCAAATAGTTCCCCTTTTATACTTGGGACTATTTGTAATTTGTATTAATGAAGAAAAGATTGGAAAATTTTAAAAAATTTGTGATTTTTCTAGATGGGTCCGTGCACTATTCACCCAGATTTTTGACCTGCATTTTCAACCTATTTCAAAATCTATGTTATCTTATAGTCAAAAGATCACATATGTTACCCGACTCAAGGAGATTCCTATTGACAGTGGTGTGTACTTCCAACTATTAGGAATCATCTGTGCGTCATTCAGTATTCGCTCCAACGAATACCCACATATCTATACGAGCTTCCCTTATTCATGGTACATCGGGTTAAACCATTGAAACTCCAATACCAATATATGACATGTGCTAGTCTTTTAGGTTATAAGAATTTGACTGTATTCCAAAACCAACGACTACGAATAATTATTTTAAGAATAGTTTATAATAGTAATATTATCTCAATGTCGACCATTCAATGTCCAGAATTATTATATGATTATTCTAAGATCGATGTCATTCTCATCTAATATGCATTATGACATAATAATTACCATTAACTGGGTTGAAATAAAAATATATTTATTTTATTAATAAATAATAAATTATAATGTACAATGCATTATTCGGATTGGCACTCCAAACACCAACTCCAATATCTGGACCCTCTGAAACTGTCCAAAACCATATAAACATTATCATATCATCATAATTAACTCATATCTTTTATTACATCTATGAAAGCATAGACACGCGCGAAATCCAATTATACCATAAACTCGTAAATCCTACCGGATCGATCCAATGCATTTCGATTTCACCTGGATTCGACCAACAACACACATATAATACACTCAAGCTCACACAATACATATCAAAATAGAACTCTACAAATCTACTGAGAGCATCCGAATATAAATAGTTAATTTGAAAATAGTGGGTTTTCACTAGGATGTTTTATCAAGATTCTGAGGGTACCAGTGGACTCTTAACACACTCAGGAACATGCTAGAATCGATGGAATTCGAATCGGAGCACCTGGGCGAATGGGTATCAATATCCATATTTCGTTCTTGCCAAAATTTACATAAAATCGAATGTCATTTGGTAAAACTGATATCGTAGCCTCGAAGTATGTTCCAAGAGCTTCGATTTGTTGGGTGGCTCACTCTGTGAAATTGTAACATCCCCAATCCGGTATGTTATTGGTAGGGAACAGGCCGTACCATTACCCTGAGCCTCTGACTATTCAACCACAAACAATTACTAATACTATTTTCTCTAATTATATATCTTATGTATGGGACCGTGCCCAAACTTAATGATTTAAGATGCAAACTCAACTTCAATAACTGTATACATAAAACACATGTTTTTACAATGACTATCACATAATCAGAAACTAATACAAGACTTCTATTTGACTATGACTGGACTCTTACTCTTTCTGACATGAACTGGTGGACTCCATACCCTAGTGACTGCATCAGTATCCGTCCCCCCGAGCTCGTCCTCCGAGAATAACTGCAACAACAGAAAATTGGGAGAGGGGGGGTTAGTTCATTGTACGATCTAAGTGAGTGGACGAAAAACAAAATTACTGATATAAAAACATTTGGTTCTAAACCCAAAGTTCCAGAAATAACTTTATCTGAAAACTCTTTATCTGAAAACTTCATCTGAAATCTCTTTTATAAAACTTATCTTTCTGAAATCTGCTTTCGAAAGTCTAGTTTGTAAACTTATATCAGAAAGATCTATACTGAAAACTATTTCTGAAATGTATGTTTTCTGAAAACTATTTCTAATATACGATTTCTGAAAACTCTTTTATGAAAATCTATTATCTGAAAACTGACCTGTCTCTGAAAATCTTGACGTATGGGGGCGTTACGTATCATCGTCCCCCCATATGCCTAACTAGAGCCAAGAGTGCAAATCCATGACTTCGGGGCGTTATGTATCGCCATCTCCCAAAGTATGCCACTACTGTCCCTGAAACTAGTGGTCTTGGGACGTTACATATCGCCGTCCCCCAAGCCACTGAACTAGAACTGGGGGTGCAGATCTATGCTACCTTCCAAGCTTTGAAACTAGGATCTATGGGCATCTGTCATCCCTAATCCTGAACTAGGATCTAGGGGCGTTACGTATCGCCGTCCCCCAGTCCTCTACATGTGCACATGTGATGTTCATCAATTCCATGTCTGTATCAAGTTGCATACTGAAGTGGGTTTTTTTCATGCCTCGAAAAACATAACTCATGCTTTGAAAAATATTTCTTGTATAAATCATCATTATCTGAAAAACAACTGTAATAAAATTATGTCTAACGCCCTATATGCTCAAAAGTAAGTCTGATATCAAAACTGTTAAATAAAATCAGTTTGAGAAAAGAGGTCCACTCATTGGTTGGAATCTGGCTGGCATTACTCGCTTACTGAGAAAAATCTGGTTTCTGCGATGATCTACATTTGATCAACTAGATTAGAAACAGACTAAGAAATGTACTACGGAATTAGGCTAAATTTTTCTTATTCTAGTAAGCGCTATCACTTTGAAAGTATCGTACTCTTATCATGATGTAACATATACATACGAGTTGAAACGAGACTTATAAGGTAGCCTCTAACGTTTTGGGGCGAGACTGAGATGGTTTGAAACTGATTCAAGCAATATTTTGACCATGTGTCGCGACGCAGGGCATTGCGCGTCGTGACGCTCATCGATCAGAAACGTACCCAAACTTTTATCGTGCGCATCGCGACGCAAGAACCTTTCGCATCATGACGCGTAACAAACCAGAAGCGTTTCTGGGAAAATTTCCAGATCGCGTTGCGACGCGGAGCGTTCTGCGTCGCGACACTAGGCTAAATTTCAGGTATTTTCTTCATCTTCTCATACTCAACTTACCCAACACTTCCCCCAAACATTCTACATAAGCAATTGACAACAATAAGTATCCAAAACACCATCAATATCATTCTCGACATTTCCTCACATCCATTATATATACTCAATTAGTTTATAACCAAAATTTTGCAATTTGGGGTTTCCCAACAATCACTATTCCTTAACACGATCATAACTCAATCATCATCACAATCAAATTACCAACATACTATAATCATCAAAACTCAATATACACAATTTGGGTCAAGATCATTTTCTTACCTTGAATCATATTCCACCTTCATAACTAGGGCATCCATGCTCTCTTTTATCTTCTTAAACTTGGCTTGGGTGGAATACTTCCACTTTCTTTCTAGTTTCTTCTTCTTATTCTTCTCATTTTCTTCTTCTTTTCTCCTCCACGTTTTCTTCTTTCAATATTGTTTTTCCCATTTGTGAATTTGTGAATAGTATTTTCTTTTATAGTTGGCCATAAAAAAATAGAGAAGTGTAGAATTCTGAAGAAATTTATGGAAATTACTAGAATGCCCTTAGGTACTATTCATCCGATTTTCTAATCGGTATTTTTTGCCCATTTCTGCTTCGAATTTGGAAAAACGTTCGACATGAAAGTTTTAGATCTCGTTCTCAGATTTTCGACGATATAAAATTCATAAAAATCAGAGTTAGTATGAGAATGGTATGCCCCAAATACCGTGGGCTGTCCGCAATGGAATATTATAGAATCTCGTATCGGGCCTTCGAAGAATTTACAGACTGTCCCCAAGGTCGTTCTATAAGTATATATGCTCAGACATAATTTATATTACATAACACTCGTTTCATGATGTAATAGTAGTCGGGATTTCCGGTCGTTACAAATTCCCCCTTATATAGGATTCGTCCTCGAATCATTCTTGGGGCTCAACTCGTAGACTTGTCCTGGCAAAGGATATCCATGTCTCTGGCTATCCATTTGCTTGAGATCTTAATATTAAATTCTCTGGAAATCTCTTGTCATAGTTGTGCATACTACTCCAATGTTCATGGGCTTAATGAACAACATCTTGAGTTCCTAACTAAAAGGTAATTCATTAATCTTACTCCATGATCCACTGCTCATTACTTTGCATACGTCATCATACTACCCCTATCTCTTATATATCACATAACTTTATTTCTAAAACTTCCAATTATATTCAACTTTCTTTATCTTCATCTATCTTCACGAGATTTCATTTCCAAAATTGTGCCATATTTGTAGTCTGTCCTCTTGCTCATCTTCGTTCCATTCTGACTTCACAACCAAGTATTTGACCTTCTCAGTTTTCCGCCTTACTAAACCTTCTATTCTTATAAGCTTTCTCTTTTGAGTCCTCACATTTATGACTGTCTCTGGGTTTTGGTCTTTATGATTTATAACTTACCTTTCCAAATACTCTTACTGTCCACTAATTTTTCTCATACTTATGATGTTATATCAGGGTAGTTCTTTCTTTCTGTGACTCTTCTTGGTTGGCTAAGAAATTCTAGGGCAAAATATCTATATTAAGCCTGCTTATATATACCTTTATACTAAGGTTATGTTCTTTATTATTATCCTAATACTGGTTATACTAATCTGGTTTACTCTTCTATTCCTTCAATTACTTTACTAGCTCGGTTCAGTTACTGTCTTTCACATGACTTGTTCTTTATGCCTGGTTGCATTACTTGAAAATCTTAACCTTACTTGAAGTCCGTTTATGCATATTATACCTTGAGGATTTCTTTTCTGAGACTAAGGCTATCCCAAACCCGTGATGGTTTAATTAACTAAAACTATGGCTAGCTTCTTCTCAGAGATCACAAGAATCAAAACATAATAAAACTTTGGTTCTAGTCCAACACTTGAGAGATACCAAATATTTTTCTTATATTGTCGTCTCACATTGACGGTTCTTCTTTCAAATCTTATGGTTAGTGTTCTTTTCATCTTTTGTCCTACTTCATTCTATGCCTGAAACTTTTGTAATATAAAGGTTCGATATACTTCATAGGTTTATCTATTTTATGGGACCACTTTGAGGTGAATATCATGGTCCATCTCTGCTGTCGTGATCTATCAAGGGTTGGGAGGGTGGGGACTGATCTTGACGCCTTTCTGGTGGTGGTAATCTCATCAACTACTCATGTTGTGATTGCGTGTTCCTATTCATCTATAAATCTGAGACTCCCATGTTTGCTAGTTCCCGCTCCCACACTAAGATACTCCCACTAGGTATTATCTGAGTTGTCTCATTTTTCAACTTCACTCTTGATTCGCTACCCGATTATCGATTATACTACCTCTTATCATGAGCTTTCTCTAGAATTATGCTCTCTAAACACTTCATCATTTTGCTTTTATACCTCTTTCTACTAGTTTATGTTTCTTGACCCTCTTAAGTCTTTATTCTTTCTCAAAATCCTGCTATACTCTATATGTTATTCTTCCTTACGAAGTCTACTCAGCTACTTAGATTTCTTCCCATCTTAGTCATTTGAACTCCTTATATCCTTACTTTTCTGAAAAATCTATCAACTTCAATTACTTAGGACATCTCTTACAAAATCTTTAGTTCAGGTACTACTCTTTACCTAGTCTTTTTCTTCTCACCACCATGAAGCTCTTTATAAATTGTTCACTATATCCATGAGAATCGTTCTCCTTGATCTTTTTGTACTTCTAAGTTTTTTAACGTCTTAACGGGTTCCTTAATTCAACGATGGCTTTTAGACTTAGTTCAACTTATTGTAGCTTCAAACTATTCTATCTCATACTCATTATCTATGATTCATTGAACTCATTGATTTATCTATCTAACTATCTCGCAATTCATCTAAACTCTCAATTGCTCTTCCTTACTGGTTTTTTTCTTTACTGGGCTCTAAATTGAGAATGGATACATACTCACGTGTTTGGTTCGGTGTCTATATGCTTACTAGAATCAAAGTTTTCGGAAGGAAAGGTCTTTATTTAATTTGCAGGAAATTGGTCAACTACTTCATGTCTTGGATCCCACAACTATCATCAATTATCTACACTATTATATTCTCGTTATGTTATCTTCATGCCCGAATGCACTGAATTTCCTTGTTATTCTCGCGTTCCTCTTACCATTTGCATATCTTATTTCTTTGCTTTACGCCTTGCTACTGAGGCTAGCAGTGGTTCATTCTTCTATCTACTTCCTACATCTTCACTCTCGATTCTTGTTATACGTCTCGACTTTGGCACTCTGATCTACTATCCATACTGGTACTCTTGTCACTCCTAAATATCTCCAATCTCTCGGGTCTATTCTTGTATACGTTCACATATTTCTACTGACTTGAGCTGATCTATAGGTTCTACTATATTTGGTCTATCTTATAGACTCCTAGGTTTTTTTACAGCATCGCGCTGCCTTGTCTTGATCTTTGGGCTATACTGGGTTCTATTCTTTACATCCTTTAAGACTTCCTTGATCCTTTTTCTGGGTGGTATACCTCCCAAGGTCTTTCATTTCCTAAAATGAACTCTCTTTAGGATTCTTACAGTCATCTATCTCTATGCTGGTAGGGACTAGGGCAAACATCTTATGCCTTGATGAGTTTCGGTATCCTTGTTCTGGTACTCTGTGTCCAGGTGGAGTCTGTTTCTCATGTAAGGTAGGTATGAGCTAGATTCGATCAGGACAGTTTCATTGATTGGCATCGCGGAGAGGTGAAGATTTGATTAGGTCAGGGCCTCATCTAATGGATTACTTGGTTTGAGCAACTAATCGTTTTCCTAACATCATTCCTCTAATTTGCCTGTGGGCCTAGGTTTGGAGAATCTAGAATCTCTGCGTCTTTATGGCATCTCACATCTTTTAGAAGTCTCCACGACTAATCCTGATTTCTTGCTTCTTCTGCCTTATGGCTGATCTTGGTTATTCGGGGAACTCGCTATCTATATGAAGTGCTCGAGAGTTATTGGATCAACTTGGAAGACTTTTTCTGAAGAGGAAAGGAATCTTACTTGGAGGGAAAGAACTTTATTTTGGTATACTCGATATTTTACTCTTGTTCGGACTTGCTATATTCTTCTTCACTATCCCAAGTTCTGGTGTTTTCCATCTTATCTCATTCTATACTTCTATCTCTTTACTGCCTCTGGATACTTAGATCGTCTGTACCTTACTTGTCTTTCTAGCTTTCTCTCTCTCTTCCTACTTCCTTAGGTGGTTATCCATAGAACTTTATTATTTCTTTCTGTTTCCTTACTTTTCTGTCTTCGGCTGCTTAAACCTCTACGCATCTCTCCTTTCTTTCTTATAACTCATTTTCCCACTCCTTTGGGTACTTTTCTTAAAATCTTACTATCTAGTTTCATAGCTCGTTTGTGCTTCTGGTAATAAGTCAGAATAACTACATGGGAATTCTCAACTTGGATCTAGAGTATAATTGTTCCCACGAGGAATACTATCTGAATAGTCTGGGAAACCTTACTAACCTATCTATGGATCTTGAGGACGTACTCGAGGATCGGATATTGGAGAGGTAGTGCCCCGCATATAAGTATCCCGGACATACTATGTATACAAGACCCAGCACTCTTACCTTCTTCTTCTTGATTTCCTTCATTCTCTAAGACCTAAATTGTTACCAATCTTCTTCTTAACTCATGGAGATTTGGTATTTGCTTCTCTTCTTCCTTATTCCTTTTTTCCTTCTTATTATTTCTTCCTTTTTTTTCCTTCTTCTTTCTCTCTTCCTCATCTTTTACGTTTTTCTTCTTTCTCTCCCAAATTGAGGGATGCTCAAATAGTTCCCATTTTATACTTGGGACTATTTGTAATTTGTATTAATGAAGAAACGTTTGGAAAAGTTTAGAAAATGTGAGATTTTTCTATATGGGTCCGTGCACTATTCACCCAGATTTTTGACCTGCATTTTCAACCTATTTCTGGTTCGAATTTAGATTTTTGACCTGCATTTTCAACCTATTTCAAAATCTATGTTATCCTATAGTCAAAAGATCACATATGTTACTCGACTCGATGAGATTCCTATTGACAGTGGTGTGTACTTCCAACTATTAGGAATCATTTGTGCGTCATTCAATATTCGCTCCAACGAATACACACATATCTATACGAGTTTCCCTTGTTCATGGTATATCGGGTTAAACCATTGGAACTCCAATTCCAATATATGACATGTGCTAGTCTTTTAGGTTATAAGAATTCGACTGTATTCCAAAACCAACGACTATGAATATTTACTTTAAGAATAGTTTATAATAGTAATATTATCTCAATGTCGGACCATTCAATGTCCTGTATTATTCTATGATTATTCTAAGATCGATGTCATTCTCATCTAATATGCATTATGACATAATAATTACCATTAACTGGGTTGAAATAAAAATATAGTTATTTTATTAATAAATAATAAAATATAATGTACAATGCATTATTCGGATTGACACTCCAAGCACCAACTCCAATATCTGGACCCTCTGAAACTGTCCAAAACCATATAAACATTATCATATCATCATAATTAACTCATATCTATTGTTACATCTATGAAAGCATAGACACGCGCGAAATCCAATTATACCATAAACTCGTAAATCCTACCGGATCGATCCAATGCATTTCGATTTCACCTGGATTCTACCAACAACACACATATAATACACTGAAGTGTTGGACAATTATGACCCATAGCATCACTATTTGTAAAAGACATGGTGTTCTTCTTACAAATTAACTATGTGACAAAGGAAATTGTTCTTTTATCATTTTTATAATTAGATTACTTGGATATATAAATGATAAAAGTCCATATGATTAGTACCAGATTAATAAGATATGAGACAATATTAATCCATGAAAGGTTTAACCATTAAATATCCTTAGTCCTAGTATTATCGAGACTGGACATCGATAATATGGAATAGGCTAATATTACACTTTTGCGCGTTTTGGAAGCTTAACGACATAATTCTCATATATTTGGGTATTGAATACTCATGCAATTATAAGGTTCTGTTTACCATTGGACCAGGAACAGCTTCGCTCTGGATAGAACTCTCGGAATCCCATTGGTAGTATGACTATGTGTTTATGAGAATCTGCATCAGGGTAGGTGTATTTGGTCTTAACTTGAGACTTACATCGCTAATACTTGCGACAATCAGTACGCTTTGGTTTTGGTCATCCGGGGCTTTAACAGGTTCTATGTACGCCTCTTCTGGGTTTACTGAGAATCGTAGAGTATTGGGTGTGATGTGAAGATGGAAGTATCACTTTAGTCATATGGAGAAGATGATCACGCATGGATACATAACTAGTACTCTCATATGCTGAAGCTATCGGGATAATATGACTAGGTCATGATTATCCGATTAAAGAGACTAGTTGCTAGTGATCCGATATATGCTTCCTACGGGGCAGACACAATTCCAGCCCCAGCCATAACATATGACATCCGATACTGGATCGTAATACGCAATATATAGTATATTATGCCTGATATAGATTATAAATTCTTTGTTGAATATTTCTGGAGAATTGGGTAGGCACGGTGTTTTGCTAGAAGCCAACCATGTCTTGTAAATAGGTAAGAATGTGGTACCGCGTATACATGTGTTCGGATAGTCCGACAATCGGATTTACTGCCAACATATCCAGGGATCTCTTGGGTCGCTTCCCAAAGATTCACCTATGACATTTGAATCGAACAGAATTAATCTAGGATTAATTATAAGAGAGAGAAAATTAATCTGGGATTAATTGCGGCAAGAATTTATCTGGGATAAAATTCAAATAGAAGAGAGAACACGATTAATTTGGAATTAATTGATTAAATAATATATTGGATATATTAATTGAAATCAGATTTCAAAGCGGAATTAAAATTGGATTTTAATTTGGGCGAACAAATTAATTTGGAATTAATTCGCAAACGACTTTCATAATAATTTTTCTAGGCATTATTATTTAATTAAATTGGATTTAATTATGTCGCAACAGAAAATTCATTTAATCGGATTAAACGAACCCGAACCCGAAGTGTGTTGAGCAAGCCACTTGAATTTTGAATTTAAGAGGTGGGGTCCACCAACTTACATCACTAGTCACTTGAGTGATAGAAGTGGTTGGGCATTTAATGCCATTTTCCCTCCAACACTTTTGCTTTTGCTTTTGGTAAAGCATATACTCAACTTTTGAGAGTTGACTTTGCAATTAGATTTTGGAAATCAAAACACAAAAAACACAAACTCTCGCTTCTCTCCCTTGCCTTGGCCAAACCTACCTCTGATTGTTCTTGAAATTTTGCAACAAAATTTCATCCAAGCTAGCACTTAAGGAGTCAACTAAGGTGATAGGGAAACTCACCCTTGGATTGGATTCACTCAAAGAAGGCTTGGAGCTTCCAACAAACATACAAAATTTTCAAAATTAACATCCGATCAATGTAAGTTTTTCCACAACTTTCTTGATCATTCACACACTAAATCATATATTAGAGACCTTGGGCATGTCTAGGACACTAACAATGGTATCAGAGCCTATTCTAAGCATGGTTTGTATTTAGGGTTTATATACTTTATTTTGGGGATTTTGTGCTTGGAGTATGATTTTTTCAAATTTTGTTGTTTGGTTATGTTTATATGATGTTGAATTGGATTTGTGCAGTGATGGATTTGTGAAAAATTGATTAGATCAAAAATCCCAAAATCCTTTGACATGGCCGAATATACCCTAGGTTGTGCTCATGGTGATTTTTTGAAAATTTGACAATTGGATGTGTTGTTGGCATGAAATGTATGTTAGATGTTGATTTAATTGGATTGAAATCAAATTGCATGATAATTTCTTGTCAAAGCCGTGAGCCTAAGCATGTTAGAATGAATTGTTTTGCTTCAATTTGTGTTGGACATGAATTGGAATTATTGAGCATGATTAATTGATTTAATTAGTGTTTTGGAAACATTAGATTAGTTGATTAATTATGTTAATTACACTTGAATTGGATTAATAAATAATTTGGAATAATGTATTAATTTAATTGTTATAATTGGGCTTAATGGGCTTGGTTGGGCCAAGTTTGGTTTAAGACAATTGGGTTGGATCCAATTGGGCCTAAAACCATTTCCATAAAGTCCAAATATGACTATTGGGCCTTTAATAATTTAATTGGGCCTAATGGGCCAAAATTGATTTTTGGGCAAATGGTGATTCCTAATTGGGCCTTGGCATCTTGGGTTTAATCCATAATGGCCAAAGCCCATGCCTAAAGAATCAATTAAAAGCCCATTGGACTTTAATTAAATAGTATTGGATACTATTTGGGCCTTTGAGACCCATGAAGATTGGATTTGGAATCCAAGTCTAAAAGGCACTATTAAAAGTGTAATTATTTAATTTGGAATTAAATATGAATTAGTATTGGATACAATTTAAATTGGATTTAAAATTATAGTTCGATATAATTCAAGAATACGTACTTTGAGTATTTATTCTTAAACGAGTTGGACTCACGCAAATCAAATCGTTGTTTGAACATTGGATGGTCATTAATTCGAAGATTAATTAATTGTATGTTTGATTGAATAACATGCTATGTGTGAATACTTGGATGTATTGTATGAATAATGTATATAAGATGGATATTAGAAGGGTGAAGGCAATTTTGTAAATTGTTGTAATAAATTTAGAATTTATTAAATTGGACCTACGTGTCCAGCCTATTATCTCTTTTCTCATTGTATTTCTCTTCTCAACAACCTCAATGTAAATGAGGTTTCTTTAATGTATTATGTAATTGGGTAGAAGTAAGAATAGTACTAGCGAGAGAGAGAAGAAATGGAGAGATTTGTTCTAGAAACAATTTGTTATATATCCATCCGTATATCATTATTATTTTAATTTGCGCCTTATTATGCTTTTAGAATGCATGTTTAAGGGTGTATGGTGAGACCTAATCAAAGATAATAAATTGGTTGCCAATTTACGAGAAAAAAACCCTCATTAAATATTAAGTGTTTTCCTTCCATTGAGTGGTTCTCTCTCAAGATCCAAGATTGGCATTGGTTTGTTGGCCAAAGTCAAGACCATTGTCCATCGCAGATGTGTTTGAACCATGAAAGCTTTGTTCTATATCGCATGTCTTGGGCGGTTGTGACTTGTTGGCCAAAGTCAAGGTCACTTCTAGTTCATCGACGTGGATTACGAAGCTTTCCCACTGTCAATGGGTCCCGCTTAACTGGAATCATTAAGTTTGTTGAGCCAAAGCCAAAGCTTAGTTGATTCAGAGGAAAAAGGTTAGGAAATATATTGGATATATTTACATATATTGGATATATGTTTCGGACTTGGAGGTTCACCTACCGGATCTAGGAATTGGATGGGATCCAACTGATCTTAGAGATCTACCTAGTTAAGTTTCATACAGCTTGTTGGCCAAAGTCAAGGTTGTGTGTTATTTAACGGGATCCTAGCCCACTAGGAAACTAGGTTTTCCAAGTACTCCACAGAGGGTTAGAGGCTGGTCGAAAAATAGTGGGAGGCTAGTATTAAATTTGCAATTTCGTTTAGATACTTGCCAACAAGCGCTCTTTTATTTTATTTATCGTTGTTATAAATATATTAGTTGGACTAATATTGAATACTAATTTCTTTGAATAGTTAGACTGTACAACACACTACTCCACTTGTAGTTGGTTATATAGTTGGACTATAGTAATCATTACATTTTGAGTGTACCCAATATCGTTGATTGGATAGTTGGACTATTGCAATCGAGATGGCTGGAAAGATTAACGTTGCAGACATAATCATGGGATATAATGTCTTTAACGGCTCTAATTTTCCAGATTGGGAGATAAATCTCAGGATAGTCCTGGGAGCCAAGAAGTTACTCTATGTAATAGAGAAACCTCTCGGGCCTAAGCCCGAAGTTGAGCAAATAATAGAGCATGAGCTTTGGAAGACTCATCGTGATGATAACTTTAGTGCTCAATCCGTCATGCTTGCCGCAATGACTCCTTAATTTCGTCATCAGAACAAAGGATTAGATCATTATAGTATGATGTTGAAATAAAGGATCTTCAAAGATCTAACCTTAGATCTCAGAAGTACGAATTGCAAAAGAAGCTTGTTCACTCGCGTATGTCAGATGATACATCTGTCGAGCACTAGGTGTCGCAGATGATTGCTGACATCGAATAGCTAGGTTAGCTGGGCATTACCTACGAGTCCGAGAATTCTATAGATTTGATCTTACAGTCTCTGCCCGAAAGCTGGGGCAGGTTCATCATGAACCAAGAGAAAACACTTGGAGAGTTAATGGCTATGCTCAAGGAGGCAGAGCCAGAGCTTCCAAAAGGGCAAGAAGCGCAAGGCGCATCTTACTTCGACATCCCAGAAGGCCAAGGCATGGCCAAAGGTTTCTGGGGGTATGAAGTAAAGGGCAAAGGCAAAATCATCACAGTCTTATGGGAAGAAAAATGACATATCCCAAGATGTCTGCCTAAAATGTGGCAAACGGGGTCACTGGAAGCGTGACAGCCGTATGGACAAGGCAGACATAAAGGAAGTGAAGGCGGACAAGGCTCCGACTTCAGGTATGTTTGTTATAAACATGTCCACTGCTAGTTTTAAAATTGGATTTTGTTAGTAGATGTGGTATATACATAAGTACTGATGTGCGAGATCTGTTGATAAGCAGGAGACTAGCTTCAGATGAGATCGAAATGCGAGTCAGAAACGAGACGAGAGTCGCTGTTTTGGCTGCGGGAACCTAAGTTTTGGAACTGCCCTTTAGGCATGTACTTAAATAAGGAAATTGTTATAATGTACCTAGTTTGACTAGAAACATTATCTCTATATCTAGTTTAACCATTTGCGGGTATACCTTTATGTTCCAGAACACTGGGTGTTTTGTTTATAAAGTTGATATTGAGATATACACATTATATGTGAATAATAGTATTTATATTTTGAATATAAATGAATCTCAAACATATAATATGACAAACAAAAAGGCTCAAACTGAATAAATCAGATGAAAATTATTTGTGGCAATGTTGTCTGCGACACATTAACAAGATTCGTATATCCATACTTTTGAAAAATGGATACTTGGATGGATTTGATCCTAAATCATATGATGTATGCGAATCTTATTTATTAGGCATAGTGCCTAAAACGCCATTTAGCGATAAAAGTGTACGTGCCACCGAGCTGTTAGCCCTCGATCATAGTGATGTATACGGGCCCATGTCTAGCCAGACTAGAGATGGATATGAATACTTTATAACCTTTATGGATGTTGCATCGCATTATTGTTATGTGTTTCTTAAGAAACACAAGTCGAAAACTTTTGATAAATTCAAAGAGTTTCGACATGAAGTAGAAAAATAGACCGGTAAAAGTATTAAAATATTACGGTCGGACCATGGTGGAAAATACTTAAGCATTGAGTTACTCGATTACTTGAAAGAGTATGGTATTCTTTCATAGTGGACTCCTTCCGGAACACCTCAATTGAGTGGTGTGTGCGAACGGAGAAACCAGACTTGGTTGGACATGGTTAGGTTAATAATGAGCCGCACTGAGCTTCCAATTTCCTTCACGGGATACGCATTGAACAGTGAAATACTTATTTTGAATAAGGTTTTGTAAAAGTCTGTTGGACAGACTCCATATGAAATATGGACAGGAAAGAAACCGGGTTTCTCATTCCTGAAGATTGGGAATGCTAGGCATATGTTTGGATGGTACCAAACTAGAACCCAAATCGGACAAGTGCCTATTTGTAATTGGTTATCCTAGGGAAACCAATTCCATAACTCACAAGAGAACAAATATATTTGTTGCTCTCAATGCGATTTTCCTAAGAGGAATTCCTAAATGTAGTGGTAAGTGGGAGGAAAATAGAACTCGATGAAAATCGAAGTAATATTGTTCCAGGCACCGATCTCTTAACGGAACACGAATAGTTCATCATGGATGAGAATATCCCACGATCATCTAATACACAAGAACCGCGTAGGTCGAAGAGAGTCAGAAAACAACCTAAGAGGTATGGGTTTCTGATCTCACCTCATATAGATTTCAATCTTATTGAGGAAGACGAACCGACTACGTATGAGGAAACGATACAAGATATCGACTCCACTTTATGGCAAGGTGCCATGAAGTTTGAAATGGATTCCATGTATACCAACCAAGTTTGGATACTGGTTGATGTACCAGAAGGCATTGTGCCTATTAGTAGTAAATGATTCTTCATGGTGAAGACACGTATGGATGGCAACATACAAACGTAGAAAGCTAGGCTTGTAGCGAAAGGGTATCGTCATCAACATGGTGTTGATTACGACGAAACCTTTTACCCGTTGCCATGATTAAATCCATTCGGATAATGCTTTTAATGCTGCATATTTCGATTATGAAATATGGCAGACGAACATCAAAACTGTTTTCCTTAACGGAAACCTTTTGGAGGATGTTTACAACATTTTGACGGTTTTGTCGTGCCAAAACATACAAACAAGGTTTGCAAATTAAATCGATCCATTTATGGATTGAAGCAAGCATCGTGTTCTTGGAACTAACGTTTTGATGAGATCATAATGGTATATGGTTTCATTCAAAACGATAATGATTATTGTGTATATAAGAAGGTTGTGTATATAAGAAGGTTAGTGGGAGCGCATTGACAATGATTGTCCTATACGTTGATGATGTATTACTTCATGGCAATGACATTTCCATACAACAATCGGTCAAAGCTTGGCTTTCATTAAAATTCTCCATAGAAATTCTTGGGAGAGGCAACCTTTATTCTAGGAATAAGGATCTACTGGGATAGATTTAAAAGTTGTTGGCACTCTCCAAGAGCCCTTACTGTGACAAACATGTACGCGACCTGGTGTCTCATATGCTTTGAGCATTTGGAGTCACAATCATACCGATCCAGGTGATGGTCACTGGATTGATGTAAAGAACAGCCTTGAAGTGACTGGCTTCACTGTTGCAAGTTTCCAAACCAATAAAGACGACTTTGAGTCGCAATAAGGGTATGTATTTTGTTTGAACAAACGGAACAGTGAGCTGGAAATCTTCCAAGCAAGATATTGTTGCTGATTCAACAAAAGCGGAATATATTACTGTGGCTGAGGCAGCAAAAGAAGCATTTTGGATCTATAAAATTCCTAATTGGATTAGGAGTAGTTCTGTTAGCAGCTGAGCTGGGCTACAGCACAGGCTAAAGAATTACGGTCTCATCAATGATCCAAGTATGTACTTCAAATGGTTTTATCTGATTCATGAGATCATACATCTTGGCGATGTGATGATCGAATAAATCGCATCAGATGATAACCTTGTAAATCCGCCGATGAAAGCGATATCTCAGCATAAGCATGAGCCACTCGTACATAGTTCAGGTGTTGGACACTTGAGTGATTGGCTATAGGCCAAGTGGAAGATTGTTGGAAAATTATGACCCATATCATCACTATTTGAAAAAGACATGGTGTTCTTTGTACAAATTAACTATGTGACAAAGGAAATTGTTCTTTTATCATTTTTTGTAATTAGATTACTTGGATATATAAATGATAAAAGTCCATATGATTAGTACCATATTAATAAGATATGAGACAGTATTAATCCACCAAAGGTTTAATCATTAAATATCTCTAGTTATAGTATTATCGAGACTGGACATCGATAATACGGAATAGGCTAATATTACACTTGTGCGCGTTATGGAAGCTTAACGACATAGTTCTCATATATTTGGGTATTGGATACTCATGCAAGTGTAATAAGAGGTTCTGTTTACCGTTGGACCGGGAACAGCTTCGCTCTGGATAGACACATCGGAATCCCATTGGTAGTATGACTATGTGTCTATGGGAATCTGCATCAGGGTAGGTGTATTTGGTCTTAACCTGAGACTTGCATCGCTAATACTTTCAACAATCAGTACGCTTTGGTTTTGGTCGTCCGGGGCTGTAACAGGTTCTGTGTATGCCTCTTCTGGGTTTACTGAGAATCGTAGTGTATTGGGTGTGATGTCAAGATGGAAGTATCACTTCAGTCATATGGAGAAGATGATCACACAGGGATACAGAACTAGTACTCTCATATGCTGAAGCTATCGGGATAATATGACTAGGTCATGATTATCCGATTAAATAGACTAGTTGCTAGTGATCTGATATATGCTTCGTACGGGGCTGACACAATTCCAGCCCCAGGCCTAGTATGTGACATCCGATATTGGATCGTAATACACAATACATAGTATATTATGCCTTATATAGATTATATATTCTTTGTTGAATATTTCCGGAGAATTGGGTAGGCACGATGCTTTTCTAGAAGCCAACCATGTCTTGTAAATCGGTAAGAATGTGGTACCGGGTACGCACGTGTTCGGATAGTCCGACAATCGGATTTACTGTCAACATATCCAGGGATCTCTTGGGTCGCTTCCCAAAGATTCACCGATGACATTTGGCTCGAACAGAATTAATCTAGGATTAATTATAAGAGAGAGAAAATTAATCTGGGATTAATTGCGACAAGAATTTATCTGGGATAAAATTCAAATAGAAGAGAGAACGCGATTAATTTGGAATTAATCGATTAAATAATATATTGGATATATTAATTGAAATCAGATTTCAAAGCGGAATTAAAATTGGATTTTATTTCGGGCGAACGAATTAATTTGGAATTAATTCGCAAGCGACTTTCGTAATAATTTTGCTAGGCATTATTATTTAATTAAATTGGATTTAATTACGTCACGACAGAAAATTCATTTAATCGGATTAAACGAACCCGAGCCCGAAGTGTGTTGAGCAAGCCACTTGAACTTTGAATTTAAGAGGTGGGGTCCACCAACTTACATCACTAGTCACTTGAGTAATGGAAGTGGTTGGACATTTAATGCCATTTTCCTCCAATAATTTTGCTTTTGCTTTTGGTAAAGCATATACTCAACTTTTGAGAGTTGACTTTGCAATTAGATTTTGGAAATCAAATCAGAAAAAACACAAACTCTCTCTTCTGTCACTCGCCTTAGCCGAACCTGCCTCTTCTTGTTCTTGAAATTTTACAACAAAATTTTATCCAAGCTAGCACTTAAGGAGTCAACTAAGGTGATATGGAAACTCACCATTGGATTGGATTCACTCAAAGAAGACTTGGAGCTTCCAACAAACATACAAAATTTTCGAAATTAACATCCGATCAATGTAAGTTTTTCCACAACTTTCTTGATCATTCACACACTAAATCATGTATTAGAGACCTTGTGCATGTCTAGGACACTAACATCAAGCTCACACAATACATATCAAAACAAAACTCTACAAATCTACTGAGAGCATCCGAATATAAATAGTTAATTTGAAAATAGTGGGTTTTTACTAGGATGTTTTATCAAGATTCTGAGGGTACCAATGGACTCTTAACACTCTCACGAACACGCTAGAATCGATGGAATTCGAATCGGAGCACCTGGGCGAATGGGTATCAATATCCACATTTTGTTCTTGCCAAAATTTACATAAAATCGAATGTCATTCGGTAAACCTGATATCGTAGCCTCAAAGTATGTTCCAAGAGCTTCGATTTGTTGGGTGGCTCACTCTGTGAAATTGTAAAATCCCCAATCCAGGAGATATTATCGGTAGGGAACAGGCCGTACCATTCCCTTGAGCCTTTGACTATTTAACCACAAACAATTACTAATACTATTTTCTCTAATTATATATCTTATCTATGGGACCGTGGCCCAAACTTAATGACTTAAGATGCAAACTCAACTTCAATAACTGTATACATAAAACACATGTTTTTACAATGACTATCACATAATCAGAAACTAATACAAGACTTCTATTTGACTATGACTGGACTCTTACTCGTTCTGACTTGAACTGGTGGACTCCATACCCTAGTGACTGCATCAGTATCCGTCCTCCCGAGCTCGTCATCCGAGAATAACTGCAATAACAGAAAATTAGGAGAGAGGGGGTTAGATCATTGTACGATCTAAGTGAGTTGACGAAAAATGGAAATACTGATATAAAAATATTTGGTTCTAAAGCCAAAGTTCCAGAAATAACTTCATCTGAAAACTCTTTATCTGAAAACTTCATCTGAAATCTCTTTTATAAAACTTATCTTTCTTCTGCTTTTAAAAGTCTAGTTTGTAAGCTTATATCTGAAAGATCTATACTGAAAACTATTTCTGAAATGTCTATTTTCTAAAAACTATTTCTAATATCTGATTTCTGAAAACCTATTATCTGAAAACTGATATGTCTCTGAAAATCTTGACATATGGGGGTGTTACATATCGCTGTCCCCCCATACGCCTAACTAGAGCCAGCAGTACAAATCCATGACTTTGGGGCGTTACATATCGCCGTCCCCCAAAGGATGCCACTACTGTCTCTGAAACTAGTGGTCTTGGGGCGTTACTTATCGTCATCCCCCAAGACACTGAACTAGAACTGGGGGTGCAGATCTATGCTACCCTCTAAGCTCTGAAACTAGGATCTAGCGGCATCTTTCATCCCTAGTCCTGAACTAGGATCTGGGGGCGTTACATATCGCCATCCCTCCAGTCCTCTACTAATGCACATGTGTTGTTCGTCAATTCCATATCTGTATCAAGTTGCATACTGAGGTCGGTTTTTTTCCATCCTCGAAAAATATAAAACTCATGTTTTGAAAAACATTTCTTTTATAAATCATAATTATCTGAAAAACAACTGTAATAAAATTCTGGCTAACGCCCTACATGCTCAAAAGTGAGTCTGATATCAAAACTGTTAAATAAAATCAGTTTGAGAAAAGAGGTCCACTCACTGGTTGGAATCTAGCTGGCATTACTCGCTTGCTGAGAAAAATCTGGTTTCTGCGATGATCTACATTTGATAAACTAGATTAGAAACGGACTAAGAAATGTACTACAGAATTAGGCTAAATTTTGCTTATTCTAGTACGCGCTATCATTCTGAGGGTATCATACTCTTATCATGATGTAACATGTACATACGAGTTGATACGAGACTTATAGGGTAGCCTCTAACGTGTTCGAGCGAGACTGAGATGGTTTAAAACTTATTCGGGCAATATTTTGACCACGTGTCGCGACGCAGGGCATTATGCGTCACGACGCGCATCGACCAGAAAAGTACCCAGAAAAGTATTCACGTCGCGATGCGTAACAAATCAGAAACATTTCTGGGAAAATTCCCAGATCGCGTCACGATGCGGAGCGTTCTGCATCGTGACGGGGAGCATTCTTTCAGGTCTTTTCTTCATATTCTCATACTCAACTTACCCAACACTTCCCCCAAACATTCTACACAAGCAATTGAGAACAATAAGTATCCAAAACACCATCAATATCATTCTCGACATTTCCTCACATCCATTCTATATGATCAATTAGTTTATAACCAAAATTTAGCAATTTGGGGTTTCCCTACAATCACTATTCCTTAACACAATCATAACTCAATCATAATCACAATCAAATTACCAAACATGCTATAATCATCAAAACTCAATATACACAATTTGGGTCAAGAATATTTTCTTACCTTGAATCATATTCCACCTTCATAACTAGGGCATCCGTGCTCTTTTTTATCTTCTTAAACTTGGCTTAGGTGGAATACTTCCATTTTCTTTCTAGTTTCTTCTTCCTCTTATTCTCATTTTCTTCTTCTTTTCTCCTCCACGTTTTCTTCTTTCATTTTTATTTTCCCCATCTGTGAATTTATGAATAGTATTTCCTTTTATAGTTGGCCATGAAAAATAGAGAAGTGTAGAATTTTGAAGAAATTAATGGAAGTTACTAGAATGCCCTCGGGTACTATTCATCGAAATTTTTGATCAGTATTTTTAGTCTATTTCTGCTTCGAATTTAGAACACCGTTCAACAGGAAAGTTATAGATCTCGATCTCAGCTTTCCGACGATATAAAATTCATAAAAATTGGAGTTTGTATGAGAAAGTTATGCCACGCATGTATCCTCCATAGTTTCGCTAATTTCGAACATCTCTAGGGTCACCGCTGGCCAGCGTAAGACGGAGGGTGGCTGGCGTACCCTTCTGGACGGTCGCGTTGGCCGACAATGGAAATTACTGGCCGACGGTCCATCTTCTCCCTTAACAACGAGAATGAGGGGATGCAGTCGAGTGAAGGAGTTGGTTTTAGTTTGCCCTCTTTGTAAATTTTAGAATCTAGGGGTACTTATAGAAAAATTATAGAAAATGTCAAAACAACCCCCGTGAAATTACAAATAGATCCCTAACAATGCAATCATACGAAATTTCATATTTTTATGCCCCTCTGATGTATATTTTGAAAAGTATTCAACGCGAAAGTTATTCTTCTTCGCAAGTCATTTCCAACAGATCAAAATCAACTCAATCGAAATTCATTTGCTATTTCTATAACTGAAATGATAAGAATCCACCATATAAAAATTTTCAAAAATACGTGTAACCGATCCTTTCAAGTTACGCAATTCTCAATGCGATGAAATCTCACTTTAAAATATTTCAACATATATTTTCAATGCTTAAACTCTTATTCTCCAACATCGTCTCATTCCGAGATCGAAAATCTGAGAAACTTCCAAAACTGTTTAGAAATTTTGGGATATTACAATGCTATTACCTTATGGATGCTAGTCCAAATGTAGTAATTCTATGGATTTAGGTTTTTCAACTTTATTTTCTAATACACAGGTGTAGAAATAAAACCCTAGAGAGTGGGCCTCTCATACATAAGTATGTAACCTTAGAGCTCTTAACTAAAGTAAGAACTAGAGATAATTTTTGAGGAAATTCATGAGTATACATGGTTGTCCAAAAACAACACATAAATTTGTTTATATTAGGTTATGATTAGCTCTTTGATAGCCAATCCCTCCATATATGTCCAAAGATTATTTAGGTATATAATATTGGCATATTAATGTCAAATCATATCCCTACCATCCTTGAAATTTCTGTAAAAAATTTTCAGTACTAAAGCGACTCACCGGTTTGACAAAATGGATAATTGATTTGTCATAAAATCCTGTGACTAGCTTCACTTTTGTCTAAATCAGTTTTACATAGAATGGCTTGCTGTTTGATTAGAACGGCTTACTTTTTCGGCAAATTAGTTTGGCAGTAGCAGTGAAAACATCTTGTTGATTTTTATCTAAACTAGTTGGGCAAAACTGACCAGCCGGATTCTCCAAATGGTAAGTCGTTTTGACTAAACCAGTTTGTCGAATCTAGGAATAAATTTTCAACCTGAATCTCTCTATTTCTTGAGTACAATAAGTCCCTAAATGATTTCAAATTACTCACATACATATAGTGTCCTATTAGGTTTCTGATCACGTTGGCAATAGAGATAGATGTGATAAATTATCATACAAATCTATGCTCTAATGAACTGCACATCATGTAGATATTTTTCTCTATATATCATGAGTGACACCTAGTATTATATCATGATCCGTAAATGAGAACGAAAGTAATAATATGTCTGAAGAGGATTTCCCTTATGATTCAATCCATCGCCTCCATTATATCCCGCCAAACTACATAGGGTATGAAATATGAACACTTATAATCAAAAGTCTAAATGTTGAACACAATTCTGATAATATCGTAATATGAGAATTCTCAAAACCAATCATTTGAAATTCTCCACTACGGCCATAAGTTTGTATTATCATGATGTCAACAGCGCATGAGATACAAACTCTTAAAGCATATGTTATCCAGAGTGGTGAATCATTTGATATGTCTCCCATAATCTTCACATGTTTCACATGAAATCCAATCACTCCCCTATTCGCAATCTTAAAAGGATGACTTAGGCTGGTGTTAAAGTTACATGATTCACATGTAAGTTTAATGAAGACCTTAAGTCTAAGGATCATTCATACATCGCTACAAAGAGCTTTCCATGGACATGTAGGATAAACATTTCAATATAGAAACTCTTATAAGTCAGTTCGATGAACTTATTATTCAAATAAGCACCAATATGTTACAACTTGCTAGTAGCCTATGAGAACGACTACCATACTTTAAAGGCGTGGTGAAAATCATCATGTTAGTCCATTTGGATTATCAATGTCTTTATTATTGATAATCTTATTACTATGAATATTTATTGGTGATAAGATCTCATAGATCAAAACTCAGTTTGGTTCTTATGTAAATCACTCCAATGGCTTCATCATATAAAATATCTCTCATAGATACATGGTCTAAATACCTATATGATAAAGTGTGTTGATAATTGGTCCCAATTTGATTAGATTTAAGGAATATTATTAACAAAAAATACTTGTAAATAATTATTAAATAATCTTTATTAGGAAAATACATACAATCGAATTATAATACAATTTATTAAATTTGAATAACTTTAATTATTCAATTTATTTCTCGATAATTTAATTGGACTATCATATTATTTCTTAACATGATTATAAGCTAACTATGAGACCAAATGGACCCACAGTTTTGAGTTCCAATAACATTAGAATTAATTATTAAACCTTTTAATCAACAATCCTGTATTATTAACTTTGATGTTATTCCACTAAAAATCCAAAGTTGAATTCTTATCACTGCAGATAAATTACATCCATTGATTTAATCATTTTAAATGGTTTGATCATCCTCAGATATTTCATAATTAGAACCATATCATAAAGTTCGTTATACCTCTCTAATTATATTTTTTACCATTAAGTATCATTGATTAACTAATGAAAAATATATATTTATAACGTTTATGAAAAAATTCCATTGAAGTAATATAAATAAGAGCAATCTTATTATTCAGATACTAAATCAGCACTTAATGGAAATATCTATCAAAAACTGGATTTTATTATTTTGTTAAATGTTCCTAACTATACATTAAACTGTGTCTCCAAAATATGAAATTATTTATTGAAATTCATACAATCTCACCCATGTAAATCAAAAAATATAATCCAACATGCAGGAGTTCATATAACACTAAGGATTAAAAATAACATATATATGGTAATCATTACATAGATATAAACGTTTTTCTAACAGATCTTCTAAAGAAATTAATCTCTATAAGGATCCAGTCTTGTATAATCACATTATACAAGCCACCTCCATTTACGTATCGTTACATAAATGATTTAAAATTTGATCATGAAATCAAATACTTAATAGATCATTGTAGATAAATAGTGAATAAATATCTCAGTTTATTTATTCTCTATGGACTATTTAATATTACTGATCTTAAATTCAAAATCTTTTATATATGTACGGGCCAAATTTTGGCTAAAAACCCAAACTTTATTGTGTCTCAGATGATACTTAGGTCCAAACGATGAAATCACATAAGATCATGTCTCATGGTCTTCATCTGGGCCTAATGGCATCATGGGCTGCCAACAAGGCTTAATCAGCATGAGTTATAGCTGTCAGAGCTCCACTCGGTATGGACATTCTAGTCGACATTGATCCCAGACGATATCAAGTGTATTGGATTAAATATGCACCAATGTAAGGCCATCAACAGCCCTGAGCCTACACACATGACTCACACACACGGCCCATGAGCTCATACACCCCAATGGGAAGAGGATCATATGGCCTAAAGGCTTCCAAGAGTCCACACGACTCAAAAGGTCTCTAACAGACCCTAATAATATTGTATGTTGTCCCAGCCGACACTACTTGAGCAATGTCCCACTAGACATAACAACCAATATACACATGACTAATCCATTCTTTATAGGGAAATTAAGTATTAAGATCAAGACCGATCACTTACAAATATGATGGTATAATTGAAGTACAATAGGGATTACATCTAATCTTGGATATCTAAGCACTGTTAATTCAGTCTCTACTCTACGACCATTTCCTAAATAGGGTTGAAATACGACACTTCTAGTGAATCTTAAACAGACTAAAGGGACTACTTCACATCCTATAAAAGGAGATGGGATCCAACAGATTGAGACAATCAAGATTTGGCTCTCACATTCAAGTTCTCAAAGAATAAATTACTCCTTAAACACCAACCTACCGCCTCACTAGGGTTAGCACCGACTTCGGTTCTACCCTGAACCGGACTAGTTTTAGGGTTTGGAACTGGACCGGTTCCGGTTCTAAAATATAAGAATCGAATTTAAATGGTCTGGTTCTGATTCTATCATGGACAGAACCAGAATCGAAACCTATTTTTGGAATCGAATTTCAGAACCGAAACCGGATTTAAACCTAGACACTTCCTACAATAATGTTATGTATTGAGTCAAAAATATTATGCAATCTGCAGTTTTATTTATTGTCTTATTTTTGTATGGAAAATTGTTAAGAATATTATGTAATATTCAATTGTGAGAAATAATTGTATTTTCAAAGTTGGACAATAAAAAATAAATAGGGTAAATTAGAACTTGACCGAAACCGAATTGAAACCAATTAATAAAGTACCACATTTAATTGAGTAGGTTCTGTTTCCATGCGGAAACGAATTGGAACTGATTAATAAGGTATCCTATTTAATTGGGTAGGTTCCGGTTCCACTTAGTTAGGAACTGATTTTTTCCGGATAGGTTCTTGTTCCACGCGGAACTGGAACAGAAATCAGTTTTGCTCACCCCTAGCCCTCACGACAATCTAGAGAGATCGAGGAAAACATTTGCCTTATTCTTCCATTTCTTTTCGCTTGTCATCACCACTAACTTAAGTGTCCGAGTACCTACAACTAGGGGTGGGCGCGGTTCGGTTTGGTTCGGTTTTTGCTAAACACCGAACCAAACCATATTTTACGGTCCGGTTTTCTTACCTCTCAAACCAAACCATTAAATAACGGTTTGGTTCGGATTGAAAATTTTTTAAACCAGCGGTTTACGGATTGGTTCGGTTTGATTTACGAATTATTCTTCTTAAAAAAAATTCATCCATTTAAGTGAAGACAAAAAAAAAACTAGTCTAGCGAACAAATAGTATGAAGTGCTACGGTGTAAGCTGTGACTCCAGAGAACACATGCACTCAATAGAGGATTGAAAAATGAGGCACAATTAATTCTTGTGTTTTTTAAAAATTTCCTCGAATAATAATGCTACCATCATTCTAATTAAGAGACAAATCCAACAGCTTACTTTCAAAAATAAACCATAAAACAAAAAATTTAAGAATAAAATTATTAACAAATAAATTTAAGAATAAAAGTATTAACAAAAAAATTAAGAATAAAAGTATTTACATACTAATAAAAAGAAAACATAAAGTAAAATTAAAAGAAAAATGCAAATCTTTTTATAAAAATATTTAATTTTTTAATTATAACGATTTGGTTCGGTTTAACAGGTGCGGTTCGGTTTAGCATCTGAACCGAACCGTAAACCGTTTGGGGTGGGCCAATCCGAACCGCAAACCGAACCCTTAGAAAAAAAACCGTAAATTCGGTCCGGTTTGGTTCGGTTTGCGGTTTGGTTCGGTTTGCGGTTTGGTTCGGTTCGGTCGATTTTTTACCCACCGTAGGCTACAACATCCACTACACCGGTAGGTAGTTGCTCCATACTCACTTCGCGTTTATTTTGCAAGACCGCTGGCGCCCTTATCATATAAATTCTCAATTGTAGACTGAATGTGAAATTCAGTATCTATAATTTGGCGCCCACTGTGGGCCGCGGTAATTCATAGCAAGCAAAGCTATCTCAATCTAGGTTTTTCATATCATTCATGGCTTCTAGCAATGAGAACATCCCAGACTCCGTATTTACTCTGTTGGCTATTCTTCAAGAATGATTACGAGCGTTGGAGGAAGAAAACCTTGCAAAGCAAAGCACCAAAATCAGCCACCATAGGTAATTTGAGTAGATGGCTTCAACCTCTCACTGTCGAGGATTCCATGGCCAGCCCAGTGGCCCCGTCATCCAGACCGATCTCATAGGGGCTTTTAAGGAGGTAGCTAGAGACGACCAGCCACCAACAAAGAACTCAGAGAGACATCAGTTGCACATGACCTTCCACCAGTGCATCCACCTCAGCAAGCCATCTTCAATATATGGAATGAGATGAAGGAGTTCAAGAAGGCGATACTCTCCGGCCTACCCAGGGCGAGGCTACCTGTTAATAGAAGTCAAGCTGGAACTATTATAGTCACACATTTCTTTGAGTGTATCACTGCGGTACCGCTCTGATCGGTGAAATCACACACGTAACGGAAACGCATGTATCGCTTAAGTAGTATAAAAATATCGATCACATGAGGACTTAATTTCTATTGTTGTTATTTATTATTGATACTATTTATTTACAAGTATCTAATTAATGGGAGAATGAAATAATTGCTTGATTGGTTGGTTGAATGTGTTTTGCTAAATAAATAAATAAATAAAAATACAAAAGAAAATACTAAGTAAAATAAACAAAAGACACAAATATTTATGGTTGTGATTCCACACAATATTATTCTAATGATGAATTGATTCTCTTATATATATGTAATAAATCAGTTTGTTAGCCTGGAACACGAAGATATGCAAAAGCCTCTGTCACTTACCTAGAATAAAAATAAAATATTGGGGGTTAGGGGATCCACTTTTAGAAATCTCACTTTATTATAATATAGAAATTATCAGTGTTACCCAATTAAATTGAACCATCCATAAAGGCGGTGTTATTATTTATCCATAAACCAGCCAAATATGTGGTAATCATCTGTCACCTAAAGACCAACCATATAAGCAGTGTCACATTATGTTACATAAATAAAACTAGCCATTAAGGCGGTATCAACTTTAATCCATATTATTAAATTACAAGTTCCATATTATAATAGAAGTGTGATTAATTTACCTTTTACTATTTCTAATTTAGAAATCTTCATTATTATCATATATAAATTTAGCATGATATTACCAACCGACCATATAGGCGATATCCTGATTAAGTCAGGTTTTGAATTAATTCCAACCAATCATAAAGGTGGTATCCAATTTAGTCAGGTTAAAATCAATTTAATTAAGTCCAACCGACCATAAAAGCGGTATCCAATTAAGTCAGGTTTTAAGATAATTTATATATTATAATTTAAGGGAGATTAATCTAAATTATAATAATAAAAATTTCACCCTTCCCCCAGTGGAAATTTAACTACTAAACATAAAAGAAAAATAAAGTAAATAAACTACTACTATTACTGGAAATAAAAATACATAATTAAAAGTGCAAAAATTAAATAAATAAAAATAATATCCTTATATCCTTATTCAGAACCTTAGGAAAATACTACTACTACTACTAAAAATAGAAATACATAAATTAAATAACTAAAACTAAAACAACAAGATACAATCCTTAATCCTCTATTAGGAACTTCAGGAAGGTATTAAAATTCTGAATGAATTCGGCCTCAATTTATAGGGAAATTTTGTGCATGCGCGTCGAGACACGTGAAGAGTTGCCCGTCGCGATGCGCCATTGATCTTCGACACGTGACACACGCTTTGCTGAGATGATGACACGTGGCATGCGGCTGTCGACAGCTTGAATTATTGGCTCGACATCACGACGCGTGAAGTGTTGTGCATCGCGACACTGACGTCAGCAATGACGCGTGGCACTAATGAGTGTCGGCAGCATGTGATGATGACACGTTTCTGGAGCACGTTAGCAAGATTATTGTGATGTTGTGATGAGTGGTAATTATATCACTATTTTCCACTCATTTAACATAATATTTTGTATAGTTTCTCG
The DNA here is from genome assembly GCA_019454045.1 of Zanthoxylum bungeanum. NCBI lineage: Eukaryota > Viridiplantae > Streptophyta > Magnoliopsida > Sapindales > Rutaceae > Zanthoxylum > Zanthoxylum bungeanum. The sequence continues at coordinate 35,928 of SKCR01027939.1, read as the reverse complement.
AGTTTTGTGAACGTTTTGATGTGTTTTATTGTTATTTTACAGATAAATAAAGTTTGGGAAGCATTGGAAGTAATTTGGGGCCAAAACAGTGAAAAATGACGAAAAAGGGTATTTTGGTAATTTGGTCACGTCATAACGCGCCATCCATCAATGTCGCGACGTCTAAAGTGCACCGCATGCTAACTTGCACCGGACACGTGGACCAGTCAGAATAAATTTGCTAAAATGCGCCGGATGCTAACGTGCGCTGACCATGCTAACGTGCGTCTGACACGTGTCAACATCAGAACCGATCGAGCTAAAATGCGTCTGGACACGTGTCACCTTCTGAATGGACCGAATCATCTTTCGCCACGTGTCAATATGTCATTGGTCCAATCTTACCGCGTGCCACGTGTCATTGGTCCAATCCTCACTTGTAGATGTAGTTTGTGCATACAGCTCTGCTTCTTAATCCTTATCAGAGTCTGATGAATAATAAAAATAAAATCTAGATTTTACTGGTTCGGGCTCCTGAACTAATACCTCAGATTCTTGATTCTTCTCAGCCTCTTCCTCTGTTAAGGTGTCATCGTGAAATCTTTGGTACTCGAGGGCTTCGTTAGTTTCATATGAAAATGTTTTGTGAGGTATGTAGCTCTGGTTTTCTGTTAATTGTCTCGCTTGATCTGTCATTCTTTGAATGGATGTTGTTTGACTCTGAAGATTTTCTAATTGATTCTGAAATATTTCAAGTATTGCATCCATCTTTTCATCTTGTTTCTTGATCCAATCTTTGAGCATGTTAATCACATGATCTTCCTCTGATGGTTCTGGTTCTTGATGAAGATCATAGGTAGATGGTGGATAAGATGGAGAATAAGGTTCATTGAAAAATGCTGGTTCATCATACCATGAACGATTTTGATAGTTCTGCCACCCTGAATTGTAGTAGTGATTTATGCTCGGGTGGTTACCATCACATATCTCACATCTCCCCATTGTGTTCTGTTGAACAAATGTTGTGTTGAATGGCTCGGACATCCAATGATAATTGTTGGACTAGACAACAGGCCTCAGAAAACCGGACTGTTGCTCCCTGATTTGGGGTGTATCTTCACCTCGTAAAACTCATAATTATTTTATCACCCAATGAAGATCCATTTCAACCACCTGAAATTAAAAGAAATAAAAATTACAGATAAAATAAAGAAAATTAGATACAAATAAAATAGATAGCTTCAAAATTAATAACACAAGAAAAATAAGTCCCCGGCAACGACGCCAAAAAAATTTTGATCGGTGAAATCACACATGTAACGCAAGCGCACGTATCGCTCAAGTAGTATAAAAATATCGATCCCACGATGACTTAATTTCTACTGTTGTTATTTATTATTAATACTATTTATTTACAAGTATCTAATTAAATGGAGAAGAGAATGATTGCTTGATTGGTTGGTTGAATGTGGTTTTTCTAAATAAATAAATAAATAAAATTACAAAAAAATATACTAAGGAAAATAAACAAAAGACACAAATATCTAGGGTTGTGATTCCACACAATATTATTCTAATGATGAATTGATACTCTTATATATGTGTAATAAATCAGTTTGTTAGCCTGGAACATGAAGATATGCAAAAGCCTCTGTCGATGGTCAGATGCAAACACCCAAATAACTCAATTAATCATATGTCTATGTTAACCAAGTTACCTGAATTCATTAAGTTCAAGTTCCAATTGTGGCTACCCCCGTCCGACATGTATATGTCTATCATGGAAGGAAATCTTTTAAGGGTTATCTATCCTTAAGGGAGATCGTGAGCTATTGAATCTAAGGCTGAAACCTAAAATCCATTTTCCAAGTTCATTTTAAGTTTACCATATTAATCTTATTGGTGATCAGACAACAAGAAGTATTAAGCTTAAGATTCAATAAACAAACTAAAATATTACCAATGATATAATTAAATCAATTATTAATCATGTGAATATTGTGCTTCATCACTTCCCTAGAATAAAAATAAAATGATGGGGGTTATGAGATCCACTTTTAGAAATCTCACTTTATTATAATATAGAAATTTTCAGTGTTACCCAATTAAATTGAACCAGCGATAAAGGCGGTGTTATTATTTATCCATAAACCAGCCATTTATGCGGTAATCATCTGTCACCTAAAGACCGACCATATAAGCAGTGTCACATTATATTACATAAATAAAACCAGCCATTAAGGCGGTATCAACTTTAATCCATATTATTAAACTACAAGTTCCATATTATAATATAAGTGTGATTAATCTACCTTTACTATTTCTAATTTAGACATCTCCATTATTATCATATATAAATTTAGCATGATATTACCAACCGACCATATAGGCGGTATCCTGATTAAGTCAGATTTTGAATTAATTCCAACCGAACATAAAGGCGGTATCTAATTTAGTCAGGTTAAAATCTATTTAATTAAGTCCAACCGACCATAAATGCGATATCCAATTAAGTCAGGTTTTAAGATAATTTATATATTATAATTTAAAGGAGATTAATCTAAATTATAATAATAAAAGTTTTACCCTTCCCCCAGCGGAAATTTAACTACTAAACAGAAAAGAAAAATAAAGTAAATAAACTAATACTATTACTGGAAATAAAAATGCATAATTAAAAGTGCAAAAATTAAATAAATAAAAATAATATCCTTATATCCTTATTCAGAACCTTAGGAAAATACTACTACTACTACTAAAAATAGAAATACATAAATTAAATAACTAAAACTAAACAAATAAGTTACAATCCTTAATTCCCTATTAGGAACTTCAGGAAGGTATGAAAATTCTGAATGAATTCGCCCTCAATTTATAGGGAAATTTTGTGCCTGCGTGTCGCGACGCGTGAAGAGTTGCGCGTCGTGATGCGCTGTTGATATTCGACACGTGGCACGCGCTTTGCTGAGATGATGACAAGTGGCACGCCGCTGTCGACAACTTGAATTATTGGCTCGGCTGAGAAGTATTGCGCGTCGCGACTCTGACGTCAGTAATGACGCGTGTCACTGATGAGTGTCGGCAGCATGTGATGATGACACGTGTCCGGCGTATGTTAGCAAGATTGTTGTGAATTCAACACGTGGCAGGCGCATGTTAGCAAGTGCATGTGATAGCAGGTTTGACACGTGTCCGGTGCCCTTTAGCGGTCGCGACGTAGAGGTGCCGCGCGTCGCGACGCAGAAATGTCAATTTTACCATTTTTGTCCGGTTTTTGCTATTTTGGCCCAATTTGATTCCAGTGAGTCCTGAAACCATATTTATCTACAAAATACACAAAACACATCAAAAAATTCACAAAACTCAAGAAACTATACAACATATTAAGTCAAATGGACGGTAAATATTGATATATTTACCGCTTATCAAGCTCCCCAGACATGAGGTTATATGATGGGTCCACCAAGCCTGATGACCACATTTTGTATTACAAATACAAGATAATATTTATAGCTTTGGCCCCACATCAATGAGAGGTCAAAATATGTAGAGGGTTCGGAGAAACGCTGGCTGGCCCAGCCTTCACTTGGTTCATCAACCTCCTATATCGATCCATTGGATCATACCTAGAGTTAGGAGATAATTTTGTGAAATACTTTGCGAGCTCTTGCAAGTTCGAGAAGACCACAGACGTGTTAGGGATATATGATGTGGAAGCGCGGTTCGGGCGAAATCTTAAATTTAAATTTTTTAAACTTACTGAATAAATTATCCAATATCTTAAATCTATAATTTATTCATATTTCACCTAAACATATTTTTCGATATCAAATAAAGACTAAATTAAATATTATAAATTTTTTAAGGAAATGATTTTCCCCAAAATAGTAAAAATAAAATGTGTCTTTAGTCGAACCGACCAACCGAGATGGAGGCTGCCCAGGTGAGCCCCAATAGTATTTGGGAAGTTCATGGACTTCCTAAATAGTGGATAATTCATTTTTTGGGTAGCTGTTACCCTGTAAAGCTTATTTTCTCCGTTTTCGCTTATTTTCACTTCGAAATAATTTTCGAAAATTATCCTAACTCCAAATACACATCTAACACATCCAAATTATATATTTTCATCAAAAAAATTCCAAAATTTCCAGGTCTAAAAATAATGAGGGAAATTATCATTTTTCATACTTTGAATTCATTTTTCTCAAGACTAATCAAATTAATCTTACAACAAATCAAATTCACCACTAATAAAGAAATCTAGAACAATTTTAGGCATAACAGAAGTGGTCATTACAAACTATAATGGAAACTAAGTTATCCAACAATAAATTGAACTCAAATTACATTAATCTAGCTCAAAGTAAGTTTACACATCCTTCTAGTCACTCAATCCATCAACCAAAAATAAAAACCCAAAATTTAAAGCAAATGAGAATCTCTACAATATTTTGGACACACAAAAACAACAAAAGAAAAATTTTCTAGGTTAAAGAGTATTGGAGATTACATTTTAATATTTAAATTTCTTCAAAGCTTTTGTTCTTGTATTTGATTCTTCTCACTCTTTCACTTTGCGTTTTTAGAAGAGTTTTGGGAAGTTAGGGATTCAGCCACTTCTTCACTAAGAAGAAAAGAAATAATTTTCCAAAAACGTGGCCTACAACAAAGGATATAATTGTACTTTTAATGCTAATCTTTTTAAATAAGCTTCACCCAAAGAAGACCAAAATAACTAACTGTTCAAGTAATATGAGGAGGATAAAATAGACTTTTAACTTGTAAAGCTTATATAATTGTCCAAAAGTCAAAACTTAATAAATGAGTTTAAGGATAAAATGATCATTTGGCAAGGAATGTAACATTTCCATAAGTCATGATATTGTGACACTTATCCTTAATTTAATATTAATTTAATCAAATTAAATATATTAAATATTAGGACAAGTATTAGTTATATATATATAATTAATTAATTAATTAACAAATGTCCACCAGATAATTTATATTACATTATATCAAATATAATGTCTAAATAAATTATTTGGACACTTATCATATTCGTCAAATATATAAAATGACTAAAATACCATTTGTATGTGTATTTTCATTACTGATTAAATAATTCGAATTAACAGATTTAATTCGATAAAATATTATGATTAATCAGTATTATTCATTATACATTGTCCAAGTTCTCAACGAGTAAACGATTCACAAATAATCAGTATAATTAATCAGTACTATTTTAGTTTATTGATTAAATGATTCGCAAACATGTGCATGATACATATGTCATGTACACAGAACTAATGGATCCTATTTGATACACACCGGATATCATGAGCATCAGTCCACACCCAACGAACAGGTAGAGGTCTGACATAAATAGGTCGATGACGTGACTACTATTAAAGTGTGGAGGATAACTCATATATCTATTATAGCATCTCAAGTCTTAGGACTACTATACTATTCGACTCGAGAATGATCCTATTGATGTTGGTGTACCATCTATAAGGAAATCCTTTGTGAGCCATTCAATGTATATCGAATAAACAACTACATGTCTATATAAGTCTCTGAAGACTCACGATCTTCTATGATAGACTATTGAACAAGTCTCGATATACGATAAGTATTGGTCTCAACGGATTTTACCAACCTACATGTGCCAGTAAATCTGGACTAGGAACTTTATTTGACAATATACAACTTATAATGATACTTCCCAATGTCAATTACAAAATGTGTTGTAATTGTGCACTACGTTGTATATCACCGGGTCTTTGTCTAATATATACATATCACTAAACCATATTTAGTTTCAATCTAATCAAATTAGAACAAATATATATATATATATATATAACACAATAGGAGCTACCATAAATACGTAATATTATGGAAAAATGAATTGTTCATATTCATGAACCGGACATAAATACGATCTGGATTGGCGCTCCGAGCACCAACCCTAAAATGATCTTAACTCTATTCAGCAACGGATGGGAGAGTCTGTAAGAATTTATTTAGCTCGCTTCAATAATGAGAGAATCTCCATCCCAGACCTCCATCAGTCGAAAGCTGTTAAGGCCTTCCACAATAGTCTACTCGTTGACTATGGGCTATACAATAAGCTGGCCAAGTTCAGGTGCTATACCATGGACCGGGCGATGGCTCGAGTTCAGATTGAGATTTGGTGGGAAAACAACCAGAGGAATAAGAAGCGTGACGACTCCAGCAGCCACCATGAGGAAAGAGCCTCGAATCCCCCCAAATGGCCTAGAGACTTTGATGAGAGAGCCCGCCGACCAATAGATAAGAAAATCCCACAGGCCAAGGAGCATCGTGCACTTAACAGGGACTACGAGCGTAGGCCTTCATCCTATACGGTTCGACGCCATCCCTCAACAAACCAAATGAGGCTCACAAACTATAACTTCATTTGTCACATAGGGACTTGGTCTCAGTTTTAAAGAAGATAAAAGACGTAGTAAGATGGCCAGAGTGCCCCAGGGATGGATCATCCAAAAATGATACGACAAATTAGAGTTCCACCGAGACTAAAGGCACTTGACTGTTGATTGCATAGCCTTAAGACTGGAAGTGCTGGAGTTGGTGAACAAAGGCTACCTTAGAGACTTGCTCACAGATAAAGGCAATGGCACATTGGCCTGAAGAGTTGAAAGGGTTGAGAAAGAATATAGACCCCATCCACAACCTCCAATTGATAATATGATCAACCACATCACTAGAGGATCGGAAATCAATATTGTTTCGTACTCAACTGCCAAGCAATATATAAGAGAAGCATCAACGAGGACATCCCAGTCAATCATGTCTATTGTAGAGTCATTCATTTAACTCACCATTGGGTTCACATACGACAAGGGCGTAGCCTTAGTGAAGCCTCATCATGATGCTTTGGTGAAATTTATACAAGTGGCTAACTTTATGATTAGGTGAGTTTTGGTTGACACCGGCTCTTCAGCCAACATCATCTTCACCATAACTCTAGCGGACATAGGTGTAGAGTGGAGTAAAATAAACTGAAAGTCAACTGTGTTCATCAGTTTTAGTGGAGATCATAAGTTTATTTTGAGAGAAATCTTGCTCCCATTATAGGCACAAGAGGTTAACAAGATGAAAAAATTCCTAGATCTGGACTGATCTTCAGCCTACAACATGATTATGGGCAACCCATGGATCCCGATATGAGAGCAGTTTCATCAAATTTCCATCAAGTGCGGAATTCCCCACCGAATGGGGAATATAAGAGATAAAAGAAGATCAGCAATCCTTAAGGAATTTCTACCAGGCGACCTTGAAGTCCAACCAGCCTCATCATAGCAAATATAGAACGGGCCTCGTCGGGTCAAGCTGGATCCGTCCAACATTGAATAACTCAGCGGTTTCCAGATCCACCCTCAACTGGCGGACCATAAAGTCTAGATTGGAGTCCAATTTGATCCCAAACTACGGTCAGAGTTGATTAGCTTCCTCAAGGAATGGCACAACTATTTTACATGGTCGTACGAAGACATAATCGGGATCGACTCCGAGATGATAACACACAAGCTCCATGTAGACCCAAACTACCCTCCAGTGAAATAGAAAAGAAGAAATTTTACTTTAGAAAAGAACTGAGTCATCGACGAGGTGATCTAAAAGCTTTTAGAGAACGAGGCGGTCCGAGAAGTCCAATATCCAGAGTGGTTCGCCAATGTTATGGTAGTTAGGAAGAAGAATGGCAAGTAGTGCACCTTGATCAACTTGACGTTCCTGAACAAGGCATGCCCGAAAAGATTCATTCCATCTGCCCCTTAATGATACAATGGTTGACGCGATGGTGGAACATGAATTGCTGAGTTTCATGGATTCTTACTCAGGTTACAATCAGATCCTTATGCACCCAAACGACCAAAAGAAAACAGCCTTTATCACCAATAGAGGAATCTATTGCTACAAAGTAATGCCATTCAGACTCAAAATGCGGGAGTCACATACCAACGCCTTGTCAACAAGATGTTTTTGTTGGGTTTCTAGATTAGTCCCAAGATCGATTTCAAGCAATGAAATCAGGTATGAATACTCAAAAAGGTATGGCAGAATCATACTTACATTGATCGGTTATGCGATGCGAGGAACAACAAAAATCTTCAAGCTTTAACTCCAAAAGGCTCACGGCTTTGGGATGTTTTTGTGCTCCAATTTTCGGTCAACTCCATGGATGGACCTCCAAGCTCCAAGCTTCGTGTTATGATTCCATGCTCATGAGTTTGTTTCCCTATCACCTTGGATGACTCTTCATGTGCTAGCAATGGAAAGATTTGCCACAAATCTTCCTATGGTTTCTTCTTGTTCTCGGCCTAGCAAGAAAATGGAGAAGAAAATGGCCCTTGGCCGAGAGAGGTAGAAGAGGAAAGAGAAATGTGTTGGTTTGTTTTGATTTCTAAAATCAATAAATGATATACCAAATTCAAAAATGGTATATGGCATTTAAGCCATCCAACCACCACCATCAATCACTCAAAAGTGACAAGTTGTCAATCACTCAAAGTGACAAGACATCCATCACTTGATTGACTAGTGATTTGACGCTTGATGTGACTTGTGGGCCGCACTTGAATTCGAAATGCGAGTGGGACCTTAAATACTCCCGGGCTCGGATTCACTAATTCCGAATTAATGAATTTTCCGTTGCGACGTAATTTAATCAAATTTAGTTAATTTAATTCCGCGTCGAAATCCAATTTCGTATAATATATCGAATATATTATTTTATCGATTAATTCCAAATTAATCGTTCTCTCTCTTTAAATAATATTTTATCCCAGATAAAATATCTCCGTAATTAATCCCAGATTAATTTTTCTCTCTCTACTAATTAGTCCCAGATTAATAAAGTGCGAGTCATACGTCATCGGTGAATCTTCGAGAAGCGACCCATGAGATCCCCGGATATGTTGGCAGTAAATCTGGTCGTCGGACTATCCAAACACGTACGTACCTAGTACTATGTTTTTACCGATTTACAAGACATGGTTGGCTTCTAGCAAAGCACCGTGCCTACCCAATTCTCCAAAATATTCTTAAAGGAATATGTGATCTATATCAGGCGTAGTATACGTAGTATTGCCTATTACGATCCAGTATCGGATGTCACGTGCTAGGCCTGGGGTGGAATTGTGTCTGCCCCGTACGAAGCACATATCGGATCTCTGGTAGCTAGTCTCTATAATCGGATAATCATGACCTAGTCATATTATCCCGATGACTGCAGTACATAAGAGCACCAGTTCCGTATCCTACGTGATCATCATCTCCACTATGACTGGCGAGATACTTTCATCTTGACATCACACCCAATACACTACGATTCTCAATATACCCAGAAGAGGCGTACACAGAACCTGTTAAAGCCATGGACGACCAAAACCAAAGTATATTGATTATCGCAAGTATGAGCGGTGCAAGTCTCAAGTTAAGACCAAATACACCTACCTTGATTCGGACTTTCATAGACACATAGTCATACTGCCAATGGAATTCCGAGGGGTCTATCCAGAGCGAAGATGTTCTCGTACCATCGGTAAACACAACCTCCTATTACACTTGCATGAGTATCCTATACCCAAATATATGAGAACTATGCCGTTATGCTCCCACAACACGCACAAGTGTAATACTAGTCTTTTACGCATTATCGATGTCCAATCTCGATATACTCCGACTAGGGATATTTAATGATTAAACCTTCATGGATTGATACTGTCTCATATCATCTCAATCCGGAACTAATCATATGAACCTTTCATCATTTATATATCTTGGTAATCTAATTACAAATGATAAAAGGGCAATTTCCTTTGTCACATAGTAATTTGTACAACAACACCATGATCTGTACAAATAGTGATGCTATGGGTCATAATTGTCCAACAATCTCCCACTTGGCCTATAGCCAATCACTCAAGTGTCCTACACCGAACTATGTACGGTTCGCTCAAACTTCTACTGAGGAAAGGCTTTCGTCAGCGGATTTGCAGTGTTATCATCTGATGCGATTTATTCGATCATCACATCGCCATGATGTATGATCCGAACGAATCAGATGTATAATTGAAGTATATATCTGGATTGTTGATGATACCATTAATTCTTTAGCCTGTGATGTATAGCCTAGCTCACTGCTAACAGAACTACTCCTAATCTAACTAGGATTATTATCGATACAAAAGGCTTCTATTGCTGCCTCAGCTGCAGCAATATTCCGCTTTTGTTGTTTATTCGGTAACAGTATCTTGCTTGGAAGATTTCCAGCTCATTGTTCCGTTATTCAAACTATATAGTACCCTTATGTCGACTTATAGTTGTATATATCGGTTTGGAAACTTACAGCAGTGAACCCAGTCACTTCAAGTTCTCATTCTCCATAGTATAAGAAAGCATCCTTAGTTCATCTAAGTTACTGAAGGATGTTCTTAACTTCAATTTAGTGACCATCACTTGGATTGGCCTGATTGTGACTTCATATGCTCAAAGCATATGAGACACCAGGTCGTGTACATTTATTTCAATGTACGAGTTCTCAGAGAGTGCCAACAACTTTTAGATCTATCCCAGTAGATCCTTATTTCTAGAATAAAGGTTGTCTCTTCCAAGAATTCTACGGAGAATTTTCATGAAAGTAAAGCTTTAACCGACTGTATTATGGGAATATCATTTCCAAGAAATGACATATCATCATTTTTAGGACAATCAATGTCAGTGCGCTCCCACTACCTCCTTATATACACAAGAATCATTTTCGTTTTGAATTAAATCATATACCATTATGATTACATCAAAACGATAATTCCAAGAATGCAATGCTTGCTTCAATCCATTAATGGATCGAATTAACTTGCAAACCTTGTTTGCTTGTTTTGGTATGACAAAACCGTCAGGATGTTGTAACATCCTCCAAAAGATTTCCTTTTAAGGAAAGCGATTTTGACATTCAGCTGCCATATTTCATAAATGAAATATGCAACATTAGCAAGCATTGTCCAAATGGATTTAACAATGGCAACAGGTAAAAGGTTTCGTCGTAATCGACACAATGTTGATAACGATACCTTTTCGCTACAAGCCTAGCTTAGTACGTTGGTATGTTGCCTTCCATGTTTGTCTTCCTTGAAGACTCATATAGTACCAATAGGCACAATATCTTCCGGTACAACAACAGTGTCTAAACTTGGTTGGTACATATAGAATCCATTTCGGACTTCATGGCATTTTGCCATAATAGGGAGTCGATACCTTGTATCACTTCCTCATACGTAGTCAGTTCGTATTCCTCAATAAGATTGACATCTTTATGAGGTGAGATCAGAAACCCATACCCCAGGTTATTTCTGACTCTCTCCGACTATCGCGGTTCTTGTGTATTCGAAGATTATTGGTATAGTTTCATCATGATGAACTATATGTGTTCCATTAAGGACTCGGTGCCTGGAACGGTATTACTCCGATTTTCATCGAGTTTTACTTCCTCCCACTTACCACTGCATATTGGTATTCCTCTTAGGAAAACCGCATGGAGAGCAACAATTACATTGTTCTCTAGTGAGTTGTATAAGTACTATACTTTGGTTTCCCTAGGATAACCTACAACTTAGGCATTTATCTGATTTGGGTTCTAGTTTGGTATCATCCAAACATATGCCTAGCATACCCAAATCTTCAGGAATGAGAAAACCCAGTTTCTTTCCTGTTCATATCTCACATGAAGTCTGTCTAACAGATTTTTATGGAACCTTATTCTAAATAAGTTTTACACTGATTAATGCTTATCCACATAAGGAAAATGGTAGCTCAGAGCGACTCATGATTAACCTTACTATGTCCAACAAGGTTCGGTTTCTCAGTTCGGACACACCGTCAAATTGACGTGTTCCGGGAGGAGTCCTCATTGAAAGAATACTATACTATTTCAAGTATTTGAGAAACGTATTGCTTAGTATTTTCCATCATGGTCTAACCGTGACGGTTTTAATACTTTAGCCTATATGTCTGTCTACTTCATGTCGAAACTCTTTGAATTCATCAAAAAATTTCTGATCCGTGTTTCACAAGAAACACATAACCATAACGTGATGCCACATCCGTAAAGGTCACGAAAAATTCATATCCACATCTAGCCTAACTAGATATGGGCCCACTTATGTCACTATGAACGAGGGCTAATAGATCTGTGGCATTTACACTTTTACCAAGTAAAAGGTGTTTTAGGCAATTTGCCAATAAACTAGATTCGTAGACATTATTTGAATAGAATCAAATCCGTCATAGTATCTACTCTTCGAAAGTGTGGATATACAAGTCTTGTTAATTGTGTCCCAGACATCAATGCCACAAATAAGTCTCATCTGATTAAATCAGTTTGAGATATTTGTTTGTCATGTTATATGTTTGAGATTCATTTATATTCAAAATATAAATATTGTTATTCACATCTAATGTGTTTATCTCAATATCATCTTTATATAATAAAACACTTTAGTGTTCTAGAATATAAAGGTATACCCGCAACGGGTTAAACCCTGATATAGAGATAATGTTTCTAGTCAAACTAGTTACATTGTAACAGTTTCCTAATTTAAGTACACACTTGAAGGGTAGTTCCTAAACTTAGGTATCTACGGTTAAACAACAGCAACTCTCGTCCCGTTTCTGATTAGCAGATAAATCTCAACTGAAGTCAGTATCCTGCTAATCAGCAGATCTTGCACATCAGTACATATTTTATGTACCACACTCAGTATCTAAAATCCAATTTTAATACTAGTAGCAAACATGTTTATGATAAAGATATTTGAAGTTAGAGCCTTGTCTGTCTTCAATTCTTTCATGTCTGCCTTGTCCATACGGCAGTCACGTATCCAGTGATCCCGTTTGCCACAGTTTAGGTAGACATCTTGGGATATGTCATATGTCTTCCCAGAAGATTATAATGACTTTGCCTTTGCCCCTTTTCCACACACCCCAAAGCCTTTGGCCAAGCCTTGGCCTTCTAGGATGTCGAAGTAAGATGTGCCTTGCGCTTCTTGCCCTATTGCAAACTCTGGCTTTGTCTCCTTGAGTAAGCCATTAACTCTCCAAGAGTTTTCTATTGCAATTTGTACTTCTAAGATCTAAGGATAGATCTATGAAGATCCTTCAATTTCATTATCATACTATAAGGATCTAATCCTTAGTTCTGAATAAGAAATTAAGGAGTCTTTGCGGAAAAACTAAAGTCATCATCACATGAATATTCCAAATATCATGTTCTACTAATGGCTCAACTCCGGGCTTAGGCTCGAGATGTTTCTCTATCAAATAAAGTAACTTCTCAGTTTCCATGACTATCTTGAGATTTTATTCCCAATTTGAAAATGAAAGTCGTTCAAAATATTTTCACCCAGTTTATATTTTAAACACTAATCTTTCATTTATCTTGATTCCATTAGTCCAACTATCGAATCAACGATTTTAGGTACTATTGATTATAAGATTAATATAGTCTAACTATATAATCAACTATAATTTAATAGGTTAAATTCAATTATATTGATTACTATAATCCAATTATAAAATCAACTATTAATTGAAATGGTTTGAATACAGTTCAACTGTTTAATAAAACAACGATTAAATTTTAGTCCAACTAATATATTAATTTATATTAACGAAAAATTGAAATGAGCGTGTATTGGCAGTAACTAAACGAATATTGCAAATTTAATACTTGCCTCCCACTATTTTTCGGCGAGCCTCTAACCCTATGTGGAGTACTCGGGAAACCTTGTTTCCTAGTGGGCTAGGATCCTGTTAAATAACACACAATCTTGACTTTGGCCAACAAATTGTATGATAATTAACTAGGTAGATCTCTAAGATCAATTGGATCCCATCCAATTCCTAGATCCAGTAGATGGACATCCAAGTCCGAAACATATATCTTATATATGCCAATATATCCAATATATTCCCTAACCTTTTTCCTCTGAATCAATTAAGCTTTGGCTTTGGCACAACAAACTTAATGATCCTAGTTAAGCGGAACCCATTGACCATGGAAAGCTTCGTAATCGATGTCGATGGACAAGAAGTGATCTTGGACAAGACACCGATATGGAACAAAGCCTTCATGATTCAAACACATCCGCAACAGACAAAGGTCTTGACTTTGGCCAACAAACCAGTGCCAATCTTGGATCTTGAGTAAGAATCACTCAATGGAAGGAAAAAACGCTTAATATGTGTTGAGGGTTTTTCGCGTAATTTGGCAACCAATTTATTATCTTTGTTAATGTCTCATCATCATACACCCTTAAACATGCATTCTAAAAACATAATAAGGCGCGTATAAATAAAATAATAATGATATGCGGATGGATACTTAACACATTGTTCCTAAAACAAATCTCTCCATTTCCTCTCTCCCGCTAGCACAAGTATTACTTCTACCCAATTACATAACACTTCTAAACAAACCTCATTTACATTGAGGGGAATAGGTGAGAAGAGAAATACACATAGTCAATAGGTAATATCCTGGACACGCAGGTCCAATTAATAAATTCTAAATTTATTACAATAATTTCTAAAATTGCCCTCACTCATCTAATATCCATCTGATATGCGTTATTCATACATTGCATCCATGTATTCACACAAAGCATGTTATCAATCAATCTAATTCAATTAATAATCTGAAATTAATGACCATCCAATGTTCAAACAACGATTTGATTTTGCGCGAGTCCGACTCGTTTTAAGAATAAGTACTCAAAGTACGAATTCTTGAATTATATTAAAATACAATATTAAATCCAATTTAATTTGTATTTAATACTAATTCTATATTTAATTCTAAATTAAATAATTACACTTTTTAATATGCATTTACGACTTAGATTCCAAATTAATCATTACGGGTCTCAAAGCCCGATTAACATCCAATGTCAATTTAATTAAAGTCCAATGGGCTTTTAATTAATTTCATAAGGCATGGACTTTGGTCAACATTGGTCAAACCCAAATACCAAAGCCCATTTAAGGAATCACCCTTATTTGCCAAGAAACCAATTTAGGCCCATTAGGCCCAATTAAAATTAAAGGTCCATTAAGTCATATTTGGACTTTATGGATATGGTTTTGGGCCCAATTGGATCCAACCAATTAGCCTAAACAAACTTGGCACAACCAAGCCCATTAAGCCCAATTACAACTTTACAAGCCCAATTCCAAATTTGGCCCAATTAATTAAATTACCAAAATTCCAAATTTCATAATTTAATTAACCTAAAGTGTATGCCATAATTAATTAACCAAATTAATATTTCCAAAACATCAATTTACACAATTAATTATGCTCATTATCATCAACACATGTCCAACACATTTGAATAAAAAATCATATCATTTTACATGCTACAATGTCACGGCATTTTAGGGTTTTTCATGTCCGATTCCGAATTCAATCCAATTAAATCCTAAATCAACATTTCCCAAATTATTTCAACTCATCCAATGATCGAAATCAAAAATCACCATGACTTAGGGCAACATTCAAGATTCGACCAAGCCTATAATTTGGGGAAAATTTGATCCAATCCAATTTTCATCAAATTGATCATGCATAACACTATGTTATCATAATTTAAGCATATCCAAACAATCAATTTCACTCAAACATGCTCAAATCAATTTTACCCTAATTTCAATTTCATGCTCAAAATAGCTCAAGATACCATTGTTGGTTTCTAGATTAGTCCAAATCGATTTCAAGAAATGAAATCATGTGTGAATACTTAAAAAGGTATGGCGGAATCATACTTACATTGATCGGTTATGCGATGCGAGGAATAACAAAAATCTTCAAGCTTTAACTCCAAGAGGCTCACGACTTTGGGCTGTTTTTGTGCTCCAATTTTCGGTCAACTCCATGGATGGATCTCCAAGCTCCAAGCTTCGTGTTGTGATTCCATGCTCATGAGTTTGTTTCCCTATCACCTTGGATGACTCTTCATGTGCTAGCAATGGAAAGATTTGCCACAAATATTCCTATGGTTTCTTCTTGTTCTCGGCCTAGCAGAAAATGGAGAAGAAAATGGCCTTTGGCCGAGAGAGGTAGAAGAGGAAAGAGAAATGTGTTGGTTTGTTTTGATTTCTAAAATCAATAAATGATATACCAAATTCAAAAATGGTATATGGCATTTAAGCCATCCAACCACCACCATCAATCACTCAAAAGTGACAAGTTGTCAATCACTCAAAGTGACAAGACATCCATCACTTGATTGACTAGTGATTTGATGCTTGATGTGACTTGTGGGCCGCACTTGAATTCGAAATGCGAGTGGGCCCGCAAACACTCCCGGGCTCGGGTTCGCTAATTACGAATTAACGAATTTTCCGTTGCGACGTAATTTAATCAAATTTAATTAAATAATTTTGCCTAGCAAAATTAATATTCACGTCTCTAGCGATTTAATTTTAAATTAACTCGTTCGCCCGAATTAAAATCTAATTTTAATTCCACATCGAAATATAATTTCGTATAATATATTGAATATATTATTTTATCGATTAATTCCAAATTAATCGTTCTCTCACTTTAAATAATATTTTATCCCAGATAAAATATCTCTGTAATTAATCCAAGATTAATTTTTCTCTCTCTACTAATTTATCCCAGATTAATAAAGTGCGAGTCATACGTCATCGGTTAATCTTCGAGAAGCGACCCATAAGATCCCCGGATATGTTGGCAGTAAATCTGGTCGTCGGACTATCCAAACACATACGTACCTAGTACTACGTTTTTACCGATTTACAAGACATGGTTGGCTTCTAGCAAAGCACCGTGCCTACCCAATTCTCCAGAAATATTCTTAAAGGAATATGTGATCTATATCAGGCGTAGTATACGTAGTATTTCCTATTACGATCCAGTATCGGATGTCACGTGCTAGGCCTGGGGCTGGAATTGTGTCTGCCTTGTACGAAGCACATATCGGATCTCTGGTAACTAGTCTCTATAATCGGATAATCATGACCTAGTCATATTATCCCGATGACTGCAGTACATAAGAGCACCAGTTTCGTATCATACGTGATCATCATCTCCACTATGACTGGAGTGATACTTCCATCTTAATATCACACCCAATACACTACGATTCTCAATATACCCAGAAGAGGCGTACACATAACCTGTTAAAGCCCTGGACGACCAAAACCAAAGTATATTGATTGTCGCAAGTATTAGGGGTGCAAGTCTCAAGTTAAGACCAAATACACCTACCCTGATTTGGACTTCCATCGACACATAGTCATACTACCAATGGAATTCCAAGGGGTCTATCCAGAGCGAAGCTGTTCCCGTACCATCGGTAAACACAACCTCCTATTACACTTGCAAGAGTATCATATACCTAAATATATGAGAACTATGTCGTTATGCTCCCACAACGCGCACAAGTGTCATACTAGTCTTTTACGCATTATCGATGTACAATCTCGATAATACTCCGACTAGGGATATTTAATGATTAAACCTTCGTGGATTGATAATGTCTCATATTATCTCAATCCGGAACTAATCATTGGACCTTTCATCATTTATATATCTTGGTAGTCTAATTACAAATGATAAAAGGGCAATTTCTTTTGTCACATAGTTAATTTGTACAACAACACCATGATCTGTACAAATAGTGATGCTATGGGTCATAATTGTCCAACAGTTTTTGCAGAATTCCAAAAATTTTCTTTTTTGATGTAGAATTCCAGCTAACCAGGTACTGTCTTTTCAACTCTTCTTCTATTTTTTAGACATTGGGGACAATGTCTCAATTAGGTTTGGAGGAGTTGAATAGTTGATTACTATCTTATTTCTATTTTTTTCGTTGTGTTATTTTTATTTGGTTTTTAGTCAAAAATTTTCAAAATTTGTTAAAAAATTAAAAAATATATATATATTTCGTTTTTGTGTTTTTAATTTGACTAACCAGGTGGAATGGTGTTTGAGATAGCTTAGTAATGAATTTCCACTGTTGAGACGTATCTCAACCTATTTCGTAACAAATTAATTTTTATTTATTTCCTTTTGAATTATTTAAATTTGTGAATTCTCCATAATACTGACTAAATTGGATCTTCATATGCTCAGTTGAGAGGTATTATCAACATGCATGGTAACATACAGACATGAGTTGTAAGTGAAAAGTTTGTAATATTCAGTGCTATACTTTATTGGATGAAGCATCTCAAAGCAATGGAATTAAAAAAAAACATGTATATAAATAATTAACCAAGCCTTTTCTTAGTAACCGGGCGTCTTACCTCAGTAAGCAGAGATTATTCGCGTCAAACGGTAAAAGATTGAGTTAATAATAATAAATTTTCTACTTAGTAATCGGGCGTCTTGCCTCAGTAAACAGAGATTGTTCGCGTCAAACGGTAGAACCTTTAAACATCTAATATCCGAGTAATTAAGTCAATAAGGGTGTCTTAACACTTAGTGCCCTAAAGCCAACTGGTTTGGGAGTCACTGGCCCAAAGCTCGCTACATGGATTGAAGATGTTATATAAAAATATTAATAATAATAATAAAAGAAAAAGTTCCATTGCTAAAAAGGTGTGAATTCTGATATAACTTTAGGACAAAAATATTACGCTCTTTTCAACTACACTTATGAAGATTGTGGACACAATGATTTGATTAATACCATGTTGGTTGTGTATATAGAGAATGGTAAAAATAATCGGAGAATTTACTTATTTGGTAATTTAGAAAGATAAAAAACTGCTATTAACTTGGATAAGAGTTTCACTTGTTTATTAACTAACTTGTTTGATCTTCTTGCTTTTGTGTGCATTTGACGTTTATGGGTATCGTCACTGTAAGCCCTCACGAGACTACAACTCGTCCACTAGGGACACCTAGGGGTTTAAAGGCTTGTTGCATACGTTAAATGCAATCGTGATCCCTACGAAAGTGGCTTAGTTTAATTTTATTTTAAAGTTGTTTATTGTATTTTATTTTATTATTTTGCTCGAGGACTAGCAAAATGTTAGGTTTGGGGGTGTGATAAACGGAAAATATATCAATATTTACCCCCCTTTTACTTAATATTTTGTATAGTTTCTTGAGTTTTGTGAATATTTTGATGTTTTTTGTGTATTTTATAGATAAATAAGGTTTCAGGACTTACTGGAATCAAATCAGGGCCAAAACAGCGAAAAACGGACAAAAATGGCAAAATTGGAATTTCGCGTAGCGACACGCACAACTTCTGCATCGCGACGCACTGACGTAATGAGTCTGCCAACACGCATCATCAGGACATCAGCCTCAATTACTATTCTACTGACACGCGTCATCACCATGTCATCACATGCGTCAACACTTGCGTCATCGCCACATCATCATGATGTCAGCACAATAATTCACTCTTCCGACACGTGTCATTGCTTACATCAGCATGACGTCAGCGTCACGATGTGAAAGCCTTCACGTCTCACGACGCGGAGCCAATAATTTTGCCGATAGCCACATGTCATCATCTCCTCGAAGCCGCGTACACGTGTCAAACATCAACGGCGCATCGCGACGCGCAGACCAATTTTACCTATAAATTGAGGCCGAATTCATTTGAAATTTTCATACATTCTTCTGGGTATTTCCTTAAGAATACTAAGAAGATTGTATCTTGTTTGTTTATTTACAGCTTTCTTGTATTTAATTTTTATTTTAAGTAATAGATCTTTCTTTATTTTACTTTAAAGTATGATGAGGTAACTCCTCTCTGCTGGGGTAAAAGGTAAAGCTTTTATTATTATAATTTAGATTAATCTCTCTTAGTTATAATATATAAACTATCTTAAAACCTGACTTAATGGGATACCGCCTTTATGGTCGGTTGGACTTAATTAAATTGATTTTAACCTGACTTAATTGGATATCGCCTTTATGGTCGGTTGGAATTAATCAAAAATCTGACTTAATCAGGATACCGCCTATATGATCGGTTGGTAATGTCATGCAATTTATATATTATAATAAGGGAGGTATCTAAATTAGCAGTAATAAAAGTGGATCCTCTAACCCCCAACATTTTATTTTATTGTTAATTTTATCTTTTAATAATTAAGCTTTATTTTATGTCATTTTCTTTATTTATGTCTTTAATAATTCTAGATATGTGTGGTAACTAAACCCCTTATCTACGGTTGTGATGAATTTGTTGGACAATTATGACCCATAGCGTCACTATTTGTAAAAGACATTGTGGTTTTTGTGCTATGTGACAATGGAAATTGCTATTTTATCATTTTGTAATTTGATTACTTGAATATATAAATGATAAAAGTCCTTATGATTAGTTCCGGATTAATAAGATATGAGACAATATCAATCCATAAAGGTTTAATCATTAAATATCCCTAGTCGTAGTATTATCGAAACTGGACATCGATAATGCGGAATAGACTAGTATTACACTTGTGCGTGTTATGGAAGCGTAACATCATAGTTCTCATATATTTAAGTATGGGATGCTTATGCAAGTGTGATAGGAGGTTGTGTTTTCCGATGGTACGGAAACAATTTCGCTCTGGATAGACCCCTCGGAATCCCATTGGTAGTATGACTATGTGTCTATGGGAATCCGATTCAGGGAAGGTGTATTTGGTCTTAACCTGAGACTTGCATCGCTAATACTTGCGACAATCAATACATTTGTGTTTTGGTCGTCCGGGACTTTAACATGTTCTGTGTACGCCTCTTCTGGGTTTATTGAGAATCGTAGTGTATTGGGTGTGATGTCAAGATGGAAGTATCACTTCAGTCATATGGAGATGATGATCACGCAGGGATACATAATTGGTTCTCTATTATGTTTCAACTATCGGGATAATATAACAAGGTCATGATTATCCGATTATAGAGACTAGTTACTTGTGATCTGATATATGCTTTGTACGGGGTAAACATTATTCCAGTCCCAGGCCTTGCATGTGACATCTCATACTGGATAGCAATACGCAATACTACGTATACTACGCCTGTTATAGATTATATATTCCTTAAATAATGTTTCTGGAGAATGGGTAGGCACGGTGCTTTGCTAGAAGCCAACCATGTCTCGTAAATTGCTAAGAACGTGGTATCAGGTACGCACATGTTCGGATAGTCCGACGACCGGATTTACTGCCTACATCTCAGGGATCTCATGGGTCGCTTCCCGAAGATTCACTGATGACATATGACTCGAACATAATTAATCTAGGATTAATTACGGCAAGAATTTATCTGGGATAAAATTCAATTAAAAGAAGAGAACGATTATTTGGAATTAATCGATTAAAATAATATATTCAATATATTACATGGAATTAGATTTCATAACAGAATTAAAATGGATTTTAATTCGGGCGAACGAATTTATTTAGAATTAATTCGCGAGCGACTTTAATATTAACTTTGCTTGGCATAATTATTTAATTAAATTTGATTTAATTAAGTCGCAACGGAAAATTCGTTAATTCGGAATTAACGAACCCGAGCCCTGAATGTGTTTGCGGGCCCACTCAGATTTTGAATTAAAGTGGGGCCCACAAGTCACATCACAACTTACATCACTTGTCCATCAAGTGTCAAAGTTGAGTGATGGGAGTGGTTGGGGACATTAAATGCAATTTTCCCTCCAAAATTTGCTTTAGCTTTTGGAAAAGCATATACCAAATTTGAGAGACTTTTTGGTATTAGGTTTTTTAGAAAAAACCAAACACAAAAATTAAAAAGCTCTCTCATCTCCCTATTCTCTCCAATTGTCGTGAACCACAAAGACACAAGGGAAGATTTTGTTACAAAATTTTCCAAGTGCTAGCACACAAAGAATCATACAAAGGTGATAGGGAAATCATTCCAAGAGTTTGGAATTCACTCATCAAAGCTTGGAGCTCAAACATACAATCAAAGAAAGCTTGGAGCACTTCACAAAGGAGAAAATTTTTATTATTTTCTACATCCACAAACCGATCAAAGTGAGTATAATTTCTACCAATCTTACTTCGATTTTCACATGTTTTATGCTTATTAGATCATTGGCTAGTTCTTAGAGAACCCAACAATTGTATCAGAGCCTATTTAAGCATGAAATGAACTAAGGTTTATAATCTTGAATTTGGGTATTTTGCTTGGAGCATGATTTAATCAAATTGAGTGTTTAAGTATGCTTAGATAATGATAACTAAGAGTTATGCATGATTAATTTATGAAAAATTGATTGGATTATTTTTCCCCAAATTTGAGGGCTTGGCCGTAACTATGGACCCTTTGTAGATCATGGTATTTTTGTTTTTTTTAGACCATTGGATGTGTTTAAATGCATGATATATATTGATTTGTGATTTAATTGGATTGAAATCAAAATCGGATATAAAAATCCCATATTGCTGTGACTTGAATATCATGTTAATGACTTGATTTTGTTTCAACAATGTTGGACATGTATTGAAAATAATAAAACATGATTAATTATGTAAATTGATATTTTGGAAATGTTAATTTAAATAATTAATTATGGCTATACACTTTAATTAATAAATTATGATATTTGGAATATTAGAATTTAATTAATTAGGCTTAATTGGAATTGGGCTAAAATTGTTGTATTTGGGCCTAATGGGCTTGGTTGGGCCAAGTTGGTTTAGGACAATTGGATTGGATCCAAATTGGGCCTAAAACCATTCCATTAAGTCCAAATATAATAAATGGCCTTTTTAAATTTAATTGGGCCTAATAGGCCAAAATTAATTTTATGGAAAATAGGGTGATTCCTTTTATTGGGCCTTGGCATTTGGGTTTGACCAATATTGGCCAAAGCCCATGCCTTAAGAAATTAATTGAAAGCCCAATGGACTTTAATTAAATTGACATTGGATGTTAATTGGGCTTTGAGACCTATTAAGATTAGATTTAGAATCTAAGTCGCAAAGGCACATTAAAATTGTAATTATTTAATTTGAAATTAATATAGAATTACTATTGAATACAAATTAAATTGGATTTAAAATTGTAGTTCGATATAATTCAAGAATACGCACTTGGAGTACTTATTCTTAAACGAGTTGGACTCGCGCAAATCAAATCGTTGTTTGAACATTGGATGATCATTTAATTCAAAGATTAATTAATCGGATTAGATTGATTGAATAACATGTTTGTGTGAATACATGGATGTATTATATGAATAATGTATATCGGATGGATATTAGATGGGTGAGGGCAATTTTGGAAATTATTGTAATAAATTTAGAATTTATTAAATTGGACCTGCTTGTCCAGCCTTTATCTCTCGATTCTTTGTAATTCTCTTCTCACCAATTCCCCTCAATGTGATGAGGTTTCTTTATTGTATTATGTAATTAAGTAGAAGTTAGAATAGTGCTAGCCGGGAGAGGAAATAGAGTGATTGTTCTAGGAACAATTTGTGAGATATCCATCCGCATATCAGTATTAATTTATTTATCGCGCCTTATTATGCTTTTAGAATTCATGCTTAAGGGTGTATGATGAGACCTAATCAAAGATAATTAATTGGTTGCCAATTACGCGAAAAACCCTCAATCTAATATTAAGCGTTTTCCTTCCATTGAATGGTTCTTTCACAAGATCCAAGATTGGCATTGGTTTGTTGGCCAAAGTCAAGATCAATGTCCATCGCAGATGATGTGTTGAAACATGAAAGTTTTGTTCCATATCGCATGTCTTGGGCAAGTTGTGATTTGTTAGCCAAAGTCAAGGTCACTTCTTGTTCATCGACAAGGATTACGAAGTTTTCCATGGTCAATGGGTCCCGCTTAACTGGAATCATTATGCTTGTTGAGCCAAAGCCAAGGCTTAGTTGATTCAGAGGAAAAGGTTAGGAAAATATATTGGCATATATATTGTATATATGTTTCGGACTTGGAGGTCCACCTACCGGATCTAGGAATTGGATAAGATCCAATTGATCTTGGAGATCTACCTAGTTAAATATCATACAACTTGTTGGCCAAAGTCAAGGTTGTGTGTTATTTAATGGGATCCTAGCCCACTAGGAAACTAGGTTTCCCGAGTACTCAACAGAGTGTTAGAGGCTCGCCAAAAAATAGTGGGAGGCTAGTATTGAATTTGCAATTTCGTTCAAATACTTGCCAATACGCGCTTTCAAATTATTTCGTCAATTTTATAAATTTATTAGTTGGACTAATATTCTATTATTTTTCTTGTAACAGTTGGATTATACCCAAATATCGTTAATTGAATAGTTTGACTATTGCAATTAAGATGACTGGAAAGATCGGGGTTAGAGACATTATCATGGGCGAAAATGTATTTAATGGCGCGAACTTTCCTGATTAGGATATGAACCTCAGGATTGTCCTGGGGGCTGAGAGGATGCTCTATACGATAGAGAGACCTCTCGGGCCTAAGCCTGGAAATGAGCAGCCGCTTGAGCTTAAGCTTTGGAAGACTCATAGCGATGACAACTCAATTGCTCAATCCGTCATGCTCGCTGTGATGACCCATCAATTTCGTCGCCAAAATAAGGGATTGGATCCCTATACTATGATGGAAAAATTGAAGGACCTTCATCGATCTAACCTTAGATCGTAAAGGTATGAATTACAGAAAAAGTTATTTCGCTCTCGAATGTCAGAGGGTACATTTGTCGAGCACCATGTGTCACAGATGATTGCTGACATTAAACAGTTGGGTCAGCTAGGCATAACCTTTGAGGCTGAGACTTCTATAGATTTGATCTTGCAGTCTCTTTCTGACAGCTGGAGCGGGTTCATCATGAACTACAATATGATGAACCAAGACCATACTTTTGGAGAGCTGGATGGTAATGCTGCGTGAAGCAGAAAAAGAGCTATTAAAGGGCAAAAAGTGTGAGGCGCACTTCGCTTCAACATCTTAGTCTCCCAAGGCTTGGCCGAAGGCTACTGGAGTTGAATAAGAAGAAGAAGAAGAAGGGCAAGGCCAAATCGTCAAAGTCTTCTGGGAAGGCAAAGGACAATTCCCAAGATGTATGCCTGCAGTGTGGCAAACGGGGTCACTGGAAGCGTGACTGCCGTGAGTACAAGGCACACATGAAGGAAATCAAAGCGGGCAAGGCACCGGCTTCAGATATGTTTGTTATAGAAATAAACATGTCTACTTCTAGTTTTAAAAATTGGATTTTTGATTCAGGTTGTAGTACTCATATATGTACTGATGTGTGTAGGATCTACAGATTAGCAAGAGACTGGCCTCATGAGAGATAGACCTCCGAGTTGGAAATGGGACAAGAGTCGTCGTTTTGGCTGTTGGGACTTATATTTTAGAACTGCCTTCGGGGCATGTACTAAACTAATCAGACTGTTATTATGTACCTAGTTTGACTAGGAATATTATATCTATATCTTTATTAGCCCAATGTGGGTATACTTTTGTTTTTAGAAACACTGGGTGTTTTATGTATAAAAATGATATGGAGATATGCAGTGCTGATGTAAATAATGGTCTTTATATTTTGAATATAAATCAATCTCAAACATATAATGTAACAAACAAAAGGCTTAAACTAAGTAACAAAGATGAAACTTATATGTGGCATTGTTATCTTAGACACATTAACAAGACTCGCATATCCACACTTTCGAAGAGTGGTTACTTGGACGGATTTGATCCAAATTCATATGACGTCTGCGAATCTTGTTTATTAGGCAAAATGCCTAAAACACCTTTTAGCGGTAAAGGTGCACGTGCCACCGAATTGTTAGCCCTAATTCATAGTGACGTATGTGGGCCCATGTCTAGCCAGGCTAGAGGTGGATATGAATACTTCGTAACCTTTACGGATGATGCATCTCATTATGGTTATGTGTATCTTATGAGACACAAGTCGGAAATCTTTGAGAAATTCAAAGAGTTTCGACACGAAGTAGAAAAACAGACCGGCAAAAGTATTAAAACATTACGGTCGAACAGTGGTGGAGAGTACTTAAGCAATGAGTTTCTTGATTACTTGAAAGAATATGGTATTCTTTCACAATGGACTCCTCCCGGAACACCGTAATTAAACGGTGTGTCCGAATGGAGAAACCGAACTTTGTTGGACATGGTAAGGTCGATGATGAGTCGCACAGAGTTACATATTTCCTTCTAGGGATATGCATTGAACAGTGCAATACTTATTTTGAATAAGGTTCCGTCAAAGTCTGTTCAACAGACTCCATATGAAATATGGACAGGAAAGAAACCGGGTTTCTCATTCCCGAAGATTTGGGGTTGCTGGGCATACGTTAAACGTTTGGAAGGTACCAAACTTGAGCCCAAATCGGATAATGCCTATTTGTAGGTTCCCTAGGGAAACCAAAGGATATTACTTTTACAACCCACAAGAGACAAAGTATTTGTTGCTCTACATGCGGTTTTCCTTGAGAAGGAATTCCTAAATGCAGTGGTTATGGGGGAGGAAAGTAGAACTCGATGAAAAATGAATGATACTGTTCCTGGCACAGAATCCTTAACGGAATATGAACAGTTCATCAGGGATGAGACTGTACCATAATCTTCGAATACACAAGAACCGCGTAGATCGGAGAGAGTCAGAAAATAACCTGAGAGGTATGGGTTTCTGATCTCACCTCATGTGGATATTAATCTTATTGAGGAAAACGAACCGGCTACGTATGAGGAAGCGATACAAGGTATCGACTCCGATTTATGGCAAGATGCCATGAAGTCTGAAATGGATTTCTTGTACACCAACCAAGTTTGGACACTGGTTGATGCATCAAAAGGCATAAAGCCTATTGGTTGCAAATGGGTCTTCAAGAAGAAGACCAACATGGATGGCAACATACAAACGTACAAAGTTAGGCTTGTAGCGAAAGGGTATCGTCAACGACATGGTGTCGATTACGATGAAACTTTTTCACCTGTTGCCATGATTAAATCCATTCGGATAATGCTTGTTATTGCTGCATATTTCGATTACGAGATATGGCAGATGGACGTCAAAATGATTTCCTTAATGGAAACCTTTTGGAGGATGTTTATATGCAACAGCCTGACGGTTTTGTCGTACCTAAACATGCAAACAAGGTTTGCAAGTTAAATCGATCCATTTATGGATTGAAGCAAGCATCGCGTTCTTGGAACCAATATTTTGATGAGATCATAAAAGAATATGATTTCGTTCAAAACGAGGATGATCCTTGTGTATATAAGAACGTTAGTGGGAGCGCATTGACATTCATTGTCCTTTTCGTTGATGATGTATTGCTTATTGGCAATGACATTCCCATGCTACAATCGGTGAAAGCTTGGCTTTCATTAAAATTCTCCATGGAAGATCTGGGAGAAGTAGCCTTTATTCTGTGAATAAAGATCTACCGGGATAGATCTAGAAAGCTACTTGGACTCTCCCAGAGCACGTATATTGACAAAGTGTTGAAGAGATTCAACATGGAACAGTCCAAGAGGGGACTGTTGCCAGTGTCACATGGTGTCACTCTATCTAAGGACATGTGTCCTAAAACTCAAGATGAGAGAGACAACATGAGTCGGATCCCGTTCGCTTCGGCAGTCGGATTGATCATGTATGCCATGATATGTATACGACCTGATGTCTCTATGCTTTGAGCATGTGTAGTCGCTATCAGGCCGATCCAGGTGATGGTCACTGGATGGCGGTTAAGAATATCCTTAAGTATCTTAGACGAACTAAGGATGCTTTCTTAATCTATGGAGATGGAGAACTTGAGGTAACTGGGTTATACCGATGCAAGTTTCCAAACCGATAAAGACGACTGTAAGTCGCAATCCGGGTACATATTTTGTTTGAACAACGGAGCAGTAAGCTGGAAATCTTCCAAGCAAGAGACTGTTGCCGATTCAACAACAGAAGTGGATACATTGCTGCAGCTGAAGCAGTAAAAGAGGCAGTTTGGATTCGTAAATTCCTAATTGGATTAGGAGTAGTTCCGTTAGCAGCTGAGCCCGTTCCATTATATTGTGAAAATAACGGGGCTATAGCGCAGCTAAGGAACCGTGGTCTCATCAACGATCCAAGCATGTTCTTCGATGTTTCCATCTGATTCGTGAGATCATACATCGTGGCGATGTGAAGATCGAGAAGGTCATCAGAGGAAAACATTGCAAATCCGCTTACGAAAGCTATTCCTCAGTAAAATTTTGAGCGACATGTACATAGTTCAGGTGTTAGATGTTGAGTGACTGGTTATAGGCCAAGTGGGAGATTGTTGGACAATTATGACCCATAGCGTCACTATTTGTAAAAGACATTGTGATTTTTGTACAAATTAACTATGTGACAATGAAATTGCTATTTTATCATTTTGTAATTTGATTACTTGAATATATAAATGATAAAAGTCCTTATGATTAGTTCCGGATTAATAAGATATGAGACAATATCAATCCACAAAGGTTTAATCATTAAATATCCATAGTCGTAGTATTATCGAGACTGGACATCGATAATGTGGAATAGACTAGTATTACACTTGTGCGTGTTATGGAAGCGTAACAACATAGTTCTCATATATTTAAGTATTGGATACTTATGCAAGTGTGATATGAGGTTGTGTTTGCCGATGGTATGGAAACAGTTTCGCTCTGGATAGACCCCTCGGAATCCCTTGGTAGTATGACTATGTGTCTATGGGAATCCGATTCAGGGAAGGTGTATTTGGTCTTAACCTGAGACTTGCATCGCTAATACTTGCGACAATCAATACGCTTTGGTTTTGGTCATCCGGGACTTTAACAGGTTCTGTGTACGCCTCTTCTGGGTTTATTGAGAATCGTAGTGTATTGGGTGTGATGTCAAGATGGAAGTATCACTTCAGTCATATGGAGATGATGATCACGCAGGGATACAGAACTGGTTCTCTATTATGTTGCAACTATCGGGATAATATAACAAGGTCATGATTATCCGATTATAGAGACTAGTTACTTGTGATCCGATATATGCTTCGTACGGGGCAACACTATTCCAGCCCCAGGCCTTGCATGTGACATCTGATACTGGATAGTAATACGCAATACTACGTATACTACGCCTGTTATAGATTATATATTCCTTAAATAATGTTTCTGGAGAATTGGGTAGGCACGATGCTTTGCTAGAAGCCAACCATGTCTCGTAAATTGCTAAGAACGTGGTACCGGGTACGCACATGTTCAGATAGTCCGACGACCAGATTTACTGCCAACATATCCAGGGATCTCATGGGTCGCTTCCCCGAAGATTCACCGATGACATATGACTCGAACATAATTAATCTAGAATTAATTACGGCAAGAATTTATCTGGGATAAAATTCAATTAAAAGAGAGAGAACGATTAATTTGGAATTAATCGATTAAAATAATATATTCGATATATTACATGGAATTAGATTTCATAACGGAATTAAAATTGGATTTTAATTCGAGCGAACGAATTTATTTAGAATTAATTCGCGAGCGACTTTAATATTAACTTTGCTTGGCATAATTATTTAATTAAATTTGATTTAATTAAGTCGCAACGGAAAATTCGTTAATTCGGAATTAACGAACCCGAGCCCTGAATGTGTTTGCGGGCCCACTCGGATTTTGAATTAAAGTGGGGCCCACAAGTCACATCACAACTTACATCACTTGTCCATCAAGTGTCAAAGTTGAGTGATGGGAGTGGTTGGGGACATTAAATGCAATTTTCCCTCCAAAATTTGCTTAAGCTTTTTGGAAAAGCATATACCAATTTGAGAGACTTTTGGTATTAGGTTTTTTAGAAAAACAAAACACAAAAATTAAAAAGCTCTCTCATCTCCCTATTCTCTACAATTGTCGTGAACCACAAAGACACAAGGGAAGATTTTGTTACAAAATTTTCCAAGTGCTAGCACACAAAGAATCATACAAAGGTGATAGGGAAACCATTCCCAAGAGTTTGGAATTCACTCATCAAAGTTTGGAGCTCAAACATACAATCAAGAAAGCTTGGAGCACTTCACAAAGGAGAAAAATTTTATTATTCTCTACATCCACAGACCGATCAAAGTGAGTATAATTTCCGCCAATCTTACTTCGAGTATTCACAAGTTTTATGCTTATCAATTCATTGGCTAGTTCTTAGAGAACCCAACAGAATTCCAATATCACCATTTTATAAGTGGTTATTTTGTGTCTTGGGTAATATATTGGTTTATTTATTAAGCCTTAGTCTTAATGCTTCTTGTTAACTGGCCATTAATAAGATTGATTTGGTAAACTTAAAATGAACTTGGAAATTGGATTTAAGGTTTAGCCTTAGACTCACTAGCTCACGATCTCACCTTAGGGTAAATGACTCTTAGGTAGATTTCCTTACAGGATAGGAATATACATGTCGGGCGGGGGTAGCCATAATTGGAACTTAATCTTAATGAATTCAGGTAACTCGGTTAACATATAAATATAGTTAATTTGGTTATTTTGGTTGTTTGTATCTGACCATCGGAAGAGGCTTTTGCATAACTTCGTGTTCCAGATTAATAAACCGATATATTGCACAAACATTAGATAATCACTTCATCTTTAAAAGATATTGAAAGGATTCAAAACCCTAGATAGCTTTATAATATTGATTTTTCCTTTCATTTACTTTCGCACTGTTTTATTTACTTGTTTCAGATAAAAATCACCATCTAACTAACAATCAATCAATTAGATACCCGTAGACATTTAACTTCATAAATTGATAGCTTAGGTATTAAGTCATCGTGGGATCAATACATTTTATACTACTTGAGTGATATGTGAGCTTGCGTTACGTGTGTGTTTATACACTGATCAGCTCCCCAGCTAGATACACTCTAATGAGGCTGTTTTTCTCCTTCATTGCCTTATAGGCGACCCCTTCTAGATGGTTGACCAGATCAGTTTTCTCTCCCCTTAGTGTTTGAGAGTTTCCTTATACGACTCAATCTCAGCCTTCAACATCTCCCTCTCTATGTTCAGGGTCGCTTGAGAAGCCTTGACTTCATCCTCGGCCTTTTTTGCTCTATTTTGCAATGAATCAAGCGCCGTATTTATCTCGACATTATCTTTTCTTATAACTGTGTTAGACTTCTCCAATTCCCTCATTTGCCTTTGAATCACCTTGATATAGTCATACTAAAAGAGATTGCACTCCAAGTCCTAAAATATTTGAGCTAAGTTTCAGTCGACAAACTAAAAGAAAAGAAAGATGTGAGAAGCATTTACCTGATATGTAAGGGCCACAGACCTCTTGACTGCCTCCAAATGACCCAAATCAGTAAGTAGGCCCTTATCTTGTTCAAGCAGCAACCCTTTTACAAACTTAGAGATGTTGGATGGGTCTAACATGGCCATCGTCCTATAAGGAATCTTGATAATGAAGTTCTCTAAATCATCTTCTGGGTCAGCCATGACCTTTCATTTTCTTGAGGTCACGACCACCTCAATTGACAGCTTCATCATCTCGACTAGAGTTCCAGACGAAGCCACCATTCTCGACTTTTGGGGTTTCGATTCCTTCTCTATTTCAATATTTATTCCCTTGGCCTTTTTGCTTATTCTCTTAGCCATCATATATTCGATCGTTGAGAGGTTGAACCAACCAGATATTGTCTCGGCTGCACATAAAAGCTTTTTTGGTGTTTGGGGCTTTAAAAATATGAGTAATCCAAATAGGACTCAACACGACCAAGTGCCCACTATAATGGCCAAAATAAGCTTACGAAGGGCCAAAGGAATACCTTCATTATCAAATACTTATTTCTAGAGAAGCGTGAGTCTCAATCGACACTCTTCCAACAAAAACCTCCAATTTCTTCTTGGGGCAGACAAACTTAAGATGGCCTTAGAATTTGAGACGACGCTGTCAGTGGTCGAATGAAGAAAATAAGCCATACTCACACAAAAGAGATAGAAACAAGTTATGAAAAACTAACCCTTACTTGACGAGTTCCAAAACTCAGGGATTCAGGCAGCTCCAATCGACCCAAAAACCATATCCCCCTTCATGAAGAAGTAGTACTTCTGTCAATCACCTCAGTCGTTGATGGTGAGCCCCAGCACCAAGTGCCTTCAATTTTGTCAAAGATACATGAGGTATCTCCCTTTTTTTCAGATGCTCCTCAGATAATAAGTATAAAGCAGGTCTCTAACTTCAAATTCGATCCCCATTTCGCACGCCATACACTCAACCGCCATCAATAATCTCTAAGTGTTGGGTATCATCTGCAAGGGAGCCAGCTCATAATGGTTCAACACCTCCCAGGCTAGCCTTGGCACTGGGAATCTCAGCCCCATCTTCAAATGGACTCTCGTATAAGCCAATCCACCCTGGGATCTTATAGTCAATCCTCTATAAAGAACTGGCCAACCTCACCTCAATCGACCGAGGAAACTTATATACCAGTCTCATCTCCCTAAAGCCCCATTTCTAAGACCATCTCATAGAGACCGGTTGGGCTCAACAAAAGAAATAATTGATGGTGAAACTCAACTTCGCCTGGGGATATCCATTCCTTGGAAAATACAACCAGTCGCGTAATAAATTTAACCTATTATACCGAGAACCAAAGTCAGAGACACTCATTCCCTCCAAACGATAGGGAAGCATACTTTGTTAGTTCAAATAACAGAGAAAGCTATGTGTCTCCCCCAGTCGACATAGAAACATATGTCGGGGTTTTTAGGGGGTGAATCCGGTAACGCAGCGGAAGCGGTGGAAAATCGTATTTTCCAATTTCAAAACTTTTTCTCGGATTAATTAAATAAACATATTTATTTAATATTCCAATAATCAAATTATGAAATAAAATTCAATAAATCATATTTAGGTGAATTTACCAAATTACCCTTACTTGATATTTTTGTCCATTTTAGTCCGAAATTGATCAAATCAATTTTGAATGATTCTAAATCATTTCTAAGATGAACTTAGCATGTTCAAAACATCAAAACACCAAAGCAACCAAAATCCCCAAATTTCTTCACTTTGGCCGAGAGCTCCATTAGGGGGGGGTTTGTGCATTTTGTCATTTCATGCATCAAAACACATCAAGATGTAATCCAATGAACATGAAACTTTGTATGCATCATATACACACACAAATACACAACATATATGAAAAGCCCCAAATTTGGAATTGGTTATGAACCCTAATTTTTCAATTTCCACAAATTGGACAAATTAGACCAAATACATTAAATCAATTACTTCAATCATCATTCTTCCATCCAATCCAAGTCTCAACACAATGAAACAACTCAAGATCAAATCTAGGTCATCTAAGAGTGGGTCAACAACTCTAGATTAGCAACATGGTTTCCAAAACCTTAAAAGAATGTTTATAACTACAATAGTCACAACCTTCCTTCACCATACATGCTCAACACTTCAATCAAACTTCCATAAAAAAAAACACAAAGAAATAAAGAAATAAATAATCTAAGAACATCACATGTTGAAGCCTAGAACCTAAGGAACATTTTCCTTTCTAATAGAAAGTTTGAAAAACTTACTAAAATTCTAAGCTTTCTTTGATCTTTCTTTCTTTCTCAAGCTTTCTTTAAGTTTCTTCAATGGAGTTTCTTTTAGTAAAGTGTATTAGGTTAAGTGTAAAGTGAAATGAAAATCAATATATACTTGTAACATTTAAGCCTTGGCCGAAAATGACTTAGCAAATACAAGTCATGTAATTTCAATTTCATTTCAAGTTTATTTAATCAACTTGCATAAATATCTAAATACAACTTTATTAGATATTTAATTAAGTCAACAAAGGAAACTAATATCATTTACTTTAAATATCCTAATGTAAGATATTTTTATATTTTAATTAATTTAATCATTTAACAATTAAATAATTAATTAATTAATCAAATACAAATATATTAAATATATGTATAATATTTACATTAATTATTAAAAATATATATTCATTTAGGATATAAGTCAAAAAACTCATTTTGACTATTAATTAATGTGTATTTAAATTAATCAAGTATTAAATGTAAATACACAATAATCAAGCAAATGACTATTGGGTCCCTTTAGCATGTATTTTGCGTTTAACCTTTAAACGACTTTATAAATAATCAATATTATTTATTAATGTTGCTCTAGTGCTCTACGAGTATGTTTCATTATTGAGACTCTATAGATTCAGGTATATCTGTCACGAAATCTAATTTCGTGTCCATAATCTATCCACCCGTAGATTATGACGATCACAGATAATCTCGCTGAACCATACAGTCGAGGTCATGGCAAATGTATAATTCCTCTGTCACAGGTATCCGGATAAATCCCAGAGATATAGATGTAAACGTCAAATCTCTACAGGGATTATCCAGTCGACTATTCCATTAGCAATCTATAAAAGAATGTTTAGAACTAGCTTCTAAACTTTACCACGGGCCCATGGTTTTATCTGATTGCTAATCATATGGACTACATATGCTCTGATACACAGAACTGACGGATCCTATCTTGATACACATAGGACACCCTGAGGATCTGTTTACACCCAACAAACAGGTGGAGGTCTGATCTAAATAGATCGGTGACGTGACTGCCATCTAAGTGTAGAAGATGTCTCATGTGCCCTCAATGGCATCTCAAGTCTAAGAATCACAAGTGCTACTCAACCCGAGAAGATTCTTATTGACGCTGGTGTACCATCCATTAAGAATCTTCGGTGAGTCGTTCAGTGTTTATCCGCTATAAACACCTACACGTCTATACTAGTCTCCAAGACTAATGGTTCATTGAGAAACCATTGGAATCATATATTCCAGTATACGACATGTACCGGTCTCAACGGGTTTACTATACTGACCAAGTAGTGTAAACCTTGACCAGGAACAGTATGAGAATGACAACGTCATGATACTACTCAATGTCAGTTGCGACGCTTTTGCAACAGTACCATGACTAATCATTCTAAGGTCAATACGTCTTTACCATATTAAAAGATAAATTATATTATAGAAACTGCATATATTATTCATAATAATAATGTTTTACAGAAGTATTCAACAGAAATACAACCGGGAATTGGCGCTCTGAGTACCAACCCCAACAAAATCTCTCACTTGCTCTAGTGCCAATATCGATTGTATCTAATACCCATCGACTCCATGTGTTTATCAAACAGCTTCGGAGGTATGGCCTTCGTCAGCGGGTCTGCTACATTATCTTCACTCGGTACCTTGCACACGACAATATCCCATCGCGACACGATCTCTCGAATGATGTGGTACTTGCGTTCCACATGTTTCGACTTCTGATGCGCCCTCGGTTCCTTTGCTTGCGCAATGGCTCCACTATTATCACAGTATAACGGAATCGCATTCTCGATACTTGGGACAACTCCCAATTCTGTGATAAATTTCTTTATTCACACAGCCTCTTTTGCAGCTTTAGAAGCTGTAATATATTCCGCCTCAGTGGTGGAATCAGCTATCGATCCCTGTTTGGAACTCTTCCAATAAACTGCACCTCCGTTAAATGTAAAGACAAATCTAGATGTAGACTTTCTATCATCGGGATCCGATTGAAAATCGGAGTCTGTATACCATTAACCTGCAGCTCATTTCCTCCATAAATTATCAACTTATCCTTAGTACCTTTGAGATAATTTAGGATATGTTTAATGGCCATCCAATGGTCATTACCTGGATTGGACTGATATCGACTAGTTACGCTAACAGCGAAACTGATATCAGGCCTCGTACATAACATGGCATACATTATGCTACCCAAACACGAAGCATAAGGTTGGTTAGACATTCTAACCTTCTCATCTTCTTAGAAAGATGTATCCCATGTCTGAACGGTATGT